>OZ021733.1:40295428-40564660 GCA_963978545.1 Linyphia triangularis | reverse complement strand
GTTGTTGAGAAGCTAGTAATTTGCCTGAGACATTCGAAAGAAATGATGCGTAAGATGAACGTGAAGTGAGCATGCAACTACTGTCAACGATAATCACACAAAAGTTGATGTCTATATTTTGACTAGGAATCGTAGCCAAGATTTCTTTCATATGTTATGTATATCTAAATGAAATATTGTTGATAAAACTATGTGCACATCTATAAGGTGGTTTTGAGGAGTTGGTATTATATTTCCTTGGTAGAAGAAACGTCGTACATTGAAATGTTAACAGTTTAAAATTGAATCCACATTGGCCATTAAGAGGTTGTCTTTATTAAATCCTATATATTAACTTCGACTTTGCTTGTTTGTGGCGGAAAAAACTTCGGATGGCTAATTAACCCCATTTGCGGTTATCCAATCGAGCAGAAACTTGACAAATTCATTGTCGATTACTATGCATTCTATCAAGTTTTTGGGCTATCACTAAGAAACTTCTTTTTAAATCCTTTATATTAACATCAGTTTTGTGTGCATATATGTTTGTCGATGGCGTGCAAATCTGCGGAGGCCTAATTAACCCCCTTGCCGTCGTCCAATCGGGCTGAAACTTGGCAGATAGATTCAATGTCGATGACATCAATGCATTCTATCAAATTGTGGTGGTGCCACTGTCACTAAAAGGCTGTTTTTACGGAATACTAATAAACCAACTTGCCGTCATCCAATCGCTCTGAAATAGCATTTAACGGATCATTGAAGAAACTCTTTCCTGTTGCTAAATTGTTTTAATAAATAAATTTAAAAAATTTAATCAAAATAAATAAAAGATATTTGGATATGAGTGCACAAATTCACATTCGTTTTTAATGAATAAATTTTGAAAAATAGTTTACCGCATATTTTGGTGATAGAGAGTGGTTGCATTCAATTTTAAATATTAAATACAAGCACACGCTGGCAACAGAAACGACGATATGTTAAGGGGGTCCGGTACCGAAAATAAAAAAAGCTTTATTTATGTACATTTTTATGTCAACAATTTATTTTATGTATGAGATACTATTTATATATCTTTGAGAAAATGTTTTTTGAAATATTGTGTTTAGTTATTTAAAAAAATTTAAAAACCAAGAAAAATCCATAATAATTGATGATTGCGTATTTTGATATAAGTCAAGAAAAAATATTTTTTTTTTTCAAAGTGAAAGCTTTTCGTAATACATAATTTTATAAAGAAAATTTTATCTTCAGAGAATTTTGATAGGTGAATTAAAAAAAATTAAAAAAATTCTCAAAGTTAAAATATTGAAATTTTTGCTTTTTTTTTTTATGTTATCTTTTACGCTAAATGTTATATTTTTAAAACAGAATTAAAAAATAAAATTCTGTGAAGACAAAATATTTAAAACTATATAAATTAAATGCTCCAAAAATTTGACTAGCCAATTGTTAATGGTTCTGGAGATATATCGATTTGAATATGCAACATCTGTGAAAAACACTAGTGCTCAAAAAACGCACTTTAAGCAGATGCTTCAAGGTGTTACGCCCATTAGTGATGTTTAAATCATAGGTAATTTTGTGGCGTTCTAATCACCGGAGGAATAAGATAAAAACATCATTCTCTTCAGGAATGTATGAACTATTTTTTAAAATCAGAAAAAAAATTTGAGATTTTTTAAGAAGTTTCGGTACTGGACCCCCTTAATGAATACTTCAGATCCAAATAGTAATCCAAATTCCAGCACGTAAAATTTTATATTTTCTGACTGAAACCTTCGCCTGTTAATAAGGTAAACGACACATGATAAAATAACCCCAGCCATTTTGGATGTTTTTAAATCCTTTCTATTAACTTCGATTTTGTTTGTGGTGGGCAAAATCTTCGTAGGGCTAATTAACCCACTTGCCGTCATCCAATTGAACTGAAACTTGGCAGCTAAACTCGTTGTCGATGATGTTGCATTCCATCAAATTTTAAAAAGTTATAGTGTCTAGTGAAGTTAGTCTAGTGAAAACTTTGTTTTTATGCTTCCATTTTTTAGGAGTTGGTTGCATGGACTGGAATCAATAGCGTAAAAACTACTATCATATTCAGACAATCAATCGGAATATATTTAAAAAAATAATAATAACTTACAGATTTTAACCGAAATTTACGAAAGATTTAAGATTAAAGTAATAATTTCCAATTAGATTTATTTGAAAGAATGGTGTCATAAAAGAGCAAGGTTGCAATTAACCTAGTTTATTAACATTAAAATTCTGGTTTATGAAACAGTTGAACTTAGAAAATGTTTATAAAAGTAGTCGGCAATTTCGATTATTATTTTTTTTTAATCCATTTTGAAAGCATAGACATGGAAATTGCAGTTTATTACTCTTATTGTGGATACAACCTGTAATTACTTCCCTTTGTGTTTGTATTCTACCTTGTAATTGAAAGATGTAAGAAAATTGTATCACAATAATGTTTTTAAACTATAATTTATTTGTGACAAGTTTTCTCATTGATTGAAACCAGTTCATACTCCCCCTATCCACGCACACACCTTCGATAACTCAATCTTTCCTTGCTAACAGATCATTTAATTGCTTTCATGTTTATTTCTTTCTTTCTCTTCCTTTTTTTTTTAGACTGTGCCCTTTCAGATCCGTCTAATGTATATTTTTATTTTTTTAATTTTGCAATCTTGCACATTACGTTAAAATTATGAACTTAATGTTTTGAAATTTCTGCGGGGAATAAAGATTCACGGTAACAATTTCCTATTTTAATGATTTTTTTTATTTCTTTATT
The DNA here is from genome assembly GCA_963978545.1 of Linyphia triangularis. Taxonomy (NCBI): domain Eukaryota; kingdom Metazoa; phylum Arthropoda; class Arachnida; order Araneae; family Linyphiidae; genus Linyphia; species Linyphia triangularis. The sequence goes on along the minus strand of OZ021733.1, from coordinate 40,561,875 downwards.
ATTTTTTTTTTGCCAGAAAACCTTTAGATTTAATTCTGTCCTCTTGTTTAATATCAAAACTAAACAAATGCATAATTTAAATTTTTAGTTAAGGAATGATTGAATTTCGAATAAAGCTTAAGGGGCACACCTAGTATGAAATTTTGAAAAAAATCGATTTTTTTCTTTTTTTGTTGCCTATTGATAGTCTATACCTTTAAAAATAACATATTAAAATTTCAAATTATATAGGCCTGGAACAACAGATTAGCTTTAGGTATGATTTTTATCTATTAAGTTGGTTGTTTTCAGATTATCTGGCGCCGTCAGCAACACGAAGGATATAATGCGCCGAAACATTCGTCACTTGACAAGCCAACATACATTTACAAACACCCATGCCTTACACGGGACTCAAACCTGCAACCTCGCGGTCTAGAAGCTAGTATGCTAACCACTATACTGCTTGGTCGGCATTTTTTTTTTTTTTTTTTTTTATCTATTAAAAACAATCAAATGAATTATTTTATTTTTAAACGCCTTTTTCTCCAAACTACATTTTTCAGATTTGCTGCAGTTGTAACTCAAAGACAAACCATCCGATCGCTTTGATTTTTTTTTCTTCTTATTTTGCATATGTTTCTCTGTACAATGACCCTCCAGTTTTTCGATTGTATGAAAAATGTAATTTTGGCGGACCAAAAATCATCCAATTTTTGAGCAAAATTCGAAATTTTTTTTCAAAACTCTGCCATTTTGTTAAATTTAATTTGCTTTTACAATCGTGGGTCATTGTATAGGCAATACTTTCTAGTTTAATAATTTTTTTTTATTTTTTTTTATTTCATCCCCGGTGAAGTTCGCAATCACTACAGCAGTGGAGGACCTTTTTTTTTTTTAGTGACTTGGGAGATACCGAATAACTCACTGAAAATTAAATTTTTTCATTTGAAAATTTCAGTGTGTATTTATTAATTATGTATGAATGTATCTTCAAAATTTTAAAGCTTTTCATTCAGTAGTTTTCTTTTAAAAAATTCCTAAAAATCACCTTTTGTTTAGTCAGTTACACTTAGTGTGCCCTTTAAAAATTCAAATTTAGATTTTCGACTGTTGTTTTTACTTTGTTAAAACTTCACTTTACTATGTTAAATATGACCTTTTCTGGATTTTTCAATATGTATATGAATGGGTAGTAATGTCTTCTTTTTTTTTAGAGCAAGTGAGAGAAAAAAAAAAACATTTCTGATACATGGTAACGCATATCAATAAAATATGTATAATTAAGTTTCTAGGTAGAAAGCACAAACAAAATAGACATAAAAAGATTAATGTGACTTATACTATTTAGTTTAAATTAATTTAATTGCAATTTATTTATTTGTAATGATATATTTTTTTATCCAATTTATGGAAATGCTTCTTAAAATATACGAAAAATGTTTATAAATTCCTAAGAAATATTATCAAGGTTTTTGTAACGTAAAAATGTTAAACTTCATTACCCCCGTTTGTAATGAGTTTTTTTTTTTAATCTCCTTAAAAAAATTCGAAAGAAATCAATTACAGATAATTTGTAAAACCGCTATGATGAATTGTTCTGATTTTTTTTTTTTTTTTTTTTGTCGTTGTACTTTATAATGTTGACAAACAAAAAGTATTCGGAGAAAGAAAGAAAAGTAAACCTTTTTTTTTTTTTTTATATGCAAATTCTAAGATTTTAATTATTTTAATTTTTGATACAAGTCTAAATAGTCTTTTAAAAATTTTAAAAATGTAATTGATTCACTTTTCAAAAAGCTTAAAAAAAATCACTGGTCACAATGACTGGAATTTGACCTGTGTATAACTAGAAGAAGTGTGAAACAGTATAACAAAAAAAAAAATATTTCGAACTATTTGTTTCCTTCTTATTCCAAACCATTGCTTTTTGAAAGGCACAAGAAAAAAATGCCATACTTTTGAAATCATGCGTTGTTGAATTTAATTATCACTCCGGTGTGAATATAGTTAAAATTCAACTTTTTAAAGGTTGTAATGATCTAAAATTTGACCTGAATATGCGCGAAGGGGGAAAGTGGTATAGCATAAAAAAAAATTGTTCGAAATAGTTTTTTGTTTATGCCATACCGTTTCACCGTTCTTCTAACATTTAGGTCAAATTTCAGATCATTCTGAACAGTTTTTTCTTAACAGCTTTTGAAAGTTAAACTTCATTTATAAATACCATGTATATCAATGGTTTAAAAATACAATTTATCATCATCAACATTAACACGACAGCCCTTTGTGGGCCTTGACCTTCTTCAGAAATCTCTCCCATTTCGCCCGCTTTCCAGAAATTGACCTCCAGTTTTTATCTTATAGTACGGCGAAATCTTCATTCAGGCAGTCCTTCCATCTCTTTTTGGGTCTTCCTCTCGATTTTCCACGAAAAAGAGTTGCATTAAAGACCTTAATAGGTGTTCTCTCTGCATTTATTCTCAGAAGGTGACTTGCCCATCTCATTCTGACCAATTTTATGGATTTGGTAATGTCCTCATCTTTATAGATTTTATATAGTTCAAAGTTATCCTTTTTTCGTCAGGTGTTATTCTCTAGATTTATTTATAGATTGTAATAAATTGCTTTTTTTTAGTATTTATAAATTTTAATAAATTTGTTTATAAATTTTAATACATTTATTTATAAATTTTAAAAAATTTATTTATAAATTTTAATAAATTTATTTATAAATTTTAATAAATTTATTTATAAATTTTAATAAATTTATTTATAAATTTTAATAAAATTTATTTATAAATTTTATAATTTTTCTTTTTTTTTAAATATTTATAAATGAAAATAACTTTATGAATTATTTTTTAATCTCCTTTAAGACTTTTTAGTATAATTGCACAACGTGTTCCGAGCCTAATCCCAACGAGCCAAAATTATAACCTCGGTGCTCTTTTTTTATAAGCAAATAATGGTACTAACATTAGCATAATAATACATTAAATTTTATACACAATTAGTGATAAAGATGGCAAAATGCCAAAAAAACAAAATCAACTAAAAACAAAATATCACACTAATTATGATTAAAGGTATGCAAAATATTAAAATTGAAGCCTTGTTTTGCATTACTTCATTGTTTAAAAAAAAAGATAAATTATAATTTTAATGATATTGCAATAATTTATTTTCTGATATTTATTGTCATTATTTATTCAATTAAAATTATTTATTTTTAGATTCCTTCGATTTTATTTTTTATATTAACTTAAATATTTTATAGCCACAACTGGCATAAAAACAGTCACATTTGATGTCAAGTATAAAATAAATCGTTTACCATTTTACAAATGTAATGCGATTCTTTCGAGCAAAGGTCAAGATCATAATTTATTCCAACACTCACATTCCAGAAAAAGAAAATTTTGACACGCCTAAACATAATCTAGTGATATTGAAATAATTTATTTTCTGATATTTATTGTCATTATTTATTCAATTAAAATGTTTTATTTTCAGATTCCTTCGATTTTATTTTTTTATATTAACTTAAATATTTTATATCAGCAACTGGTATAAAAATCACATTTGGAATCAAGTATAAAAAAAAATCGTTCACCATTTTATAAATGTAATTTTAAGAGCAAAGGTCAAGACCACAATTTAATCCAACTCTCACATTCCAGAAAAAGAAAATTTCGACACTCCTAAAGTGCTCCCCCCCCCCCTTCTCCCTCTCCAATAGTTCAAAACCACAAAGGAAAACAAATATTTCTATTCCAAACTATTCTATTACAAACCTTAATTTAATAAAAAAAAATAACAAGGACACACATGGCTAATAACATTTGTTATCATACAAGCAGTGCATCCACAAGCTTTCATAAGATATTGAAAAATAACACCAGATAATCTTAGGTTAGCTTCTTATGCACCAGGATCTTCATTTTACTTTAATTGAATCATCCAAAACAAACTTATCTGCTGTAATCGAAGTGGAATTGTTTTCGAAATATGTGCGTCTTCTTTTTAAAAGAAATGCGTAAATAACTTTAAAAAAAAACACACTTCTTTGCAGTGACGCCGGTTCATTTGGGAATCCCATTTTGAATCCATAGATAATTTTGGGTTCGAAAGTAAATAACATCTAAATTACGCGCTTTGAACCAAAGGTCCTTTCTTTCCCGCTAATACCTATTTCGACGTACGTACTATTACGAAATACGTTTGAAAAGCCCTCAATACACAAAGCAGCATTCACCTCAAAAACTGGTTCAAGCCGGCTCTTGTTATTTCACAAATATAAATTCTGAAGCAGCAATGACCTCAAATTTAAAAACTCACTTCAACTCCCCCCCCCCCCTTTTTTTTTTTTTTTTTTCAATGAGAAAAATGAACTCTTTTGTAAACCTTGCAATTACTATTCTCGAAGAGAACAATAAATTTCCAGACAAAATCTTTTTTCGTTTGAGTGCTTTAAGTTTGAAAGATAACAAATCAACTCCAATATTTAAATAAAATGATATGAAAATAATAATAAATCCAATTTCCTAAGTTCTGTTTAAACATTGCCGAAAAGAAAAATAAGAGAAAGTTAAGCACAACTGCCTTATTGTGTCATCATTCAATCATTCAAAAATAAAAATTCAACTATAAGGTTTTTTGAGTTTAGTATTGTTAACAGTTTAGTGTTGTCCACAGGTATTAAACGAGTTATAGATCCTGTTTTTCATGAAGACTAATGAGCATGTTTTAAATTTCTATGAGTATGCCAATATATAAAACTAGAAGTTGCATGGCTCCTAAGGCACCTTGAAACATGATGAGTATTACAAACACTTTAAATTTAATATACACGAAAAATGCATATGTTACAGGCAAAGTGTGAAATCCGGCATTGTATAGAATGCCTAAAAACTAACTGGTAATGTATGAAACTATTCATAATTCACACATTTCCTAGGAATTCTATAGAATGCCAAATGAGAAACCGGCAAAGTATGAAATACATCTCCGATTCATTTCGAATATCACGTGGCACGTGACTTTTAACACGCACACCTTACTTTTTAGAGAGTTTTACAAAATCAAGCTATTAAAAAGAAAATGCCATTGGGGCTGAAATGCCACAAGTGACTGCCTAAAATAGGTAGGGGTATTTTTTAGGTTTAATTGACCTGTAATGCCAACAAAATAGGTTGTACTTCTTCCTTTTAGGCGTGGAATCTCACCCCCAAAATCATTTTTTTTTTTATTATTATTTAGTACTGTAGAATTCTGTAAAAAATAAGATGTGCTTTAAAAGGAAAAATTACAGCTTATTTCGTTAGCTTTACGAACAATTGATCCTAAAAAAAAATACCCCTACCTATTTCGGGCAGTCGTTTTAGGCATCTCACTCTCAAAATCACTTTTTTTAATTAGTTTGTATTTGTAAAAGTCTAAAAAGTAAGGTGTGAGCGTTTTAAAACTCGTATTTCATGAACCAAAACATAGTTCTGATTTTTATTGGTATATAGTTTCAAGCTCAATATCACAAACGCTATAAGTAATGGTTTCATACTTTGCCTAAATTGCATTTGTCATTCTATAGAGTGCCTAGGTATTGTATACAATGCTAGGGGAAGTATATAATAATTCTCATATTTCATACTTTTCCTAAGGCTGCAGCCACTCTATACAATACCTAGGCAATCTGTATAAAATGCATAAACCAATCTGAACCAAATAAGTTATACCCATTGAAACATTCTTTTAGGCGTTATTAATGAAATCTATGTTATTCATGCTACAAAGTATCGTCATTCCGAATTCTATCAAAAATAGAGAATGCTATAAATTTATAACAAGCAATATTGTAATAAAACCCTCAAAGATACAGATATAAAAGCAAAATATAAACCTTTATCCAAACCTATATAGTTCCTTCATCTGGACTATTTAACTATAAGCCGAATACCTGAAACCTATTCTGCTCCTCTCGCCATGATATAGGAAGATTTCATTAAAAGTTTAATTTATGCTACAAATTTAAACTAAAAATTTTGAGTATCATAATATTTCATAAACATAAGAAATTACAAACAAGAATAATATAGTTTTTAATTATAAATATCACTAATTTATTATAGATATTTTTCTTCCATACGAGACAAAATTGCAGAGCTGTTTCCTTCAAAAGCCCTTTCTTGGAAAACGCACCTCCTTTCTGAATGTGACATGACCCATGGCGTAACCAGAAGGAAAATCCAAAACAATACCAATTTATTTCAAAAGTTTGAATTTTAAAGATTACATTAAAACCAATAATGCTAAAGCTTCTACAACTGCTCTTAATTCCAAAATTTATTGACCATATCAAATCTCGCAAAAAGTTTTAGGCGTTAGAATCAAAGCTTACCATGTTTCAAATGAGAAATAATAAAACCCATAAAAACAAAGTTTTTAATAAAAATCCTTCATACATAACCAATTTTTAAACTCATTAACATAGCACCGATTTTGATCTCAGCAAGTGCTTTGTGTTTGCATTTAATTTTAAATATTAAAAACATCTCAATCAGCAAAATATGCGGCAAACTGATTGTGAATTTATACATTCACGTTCAAATACCTTTTTATCTATTCTGATTAAAATAGTTTTGGCAACCGGCAGGGCCCGATCATGACAAGTTGGGGCCCAAGGCCCACACATATTCAGGGGCCCTTTTTTCAAACGGGTGATTTATTGGAAATGGACAAGATGCAAAGTCAAATGAATTAAAATGAAATATAGAAAAAGCTAATAAATTAATATTAATATTTTTTTTCTATAAGTTTTTTTTTTTTATCATAAATAAAGAAACGAATTTCAAACAATCAAATTTATAAATCAAAAGAGGAAAAACTTTGTTATGTATAACATTGAATTCCACTATAACAATGTGTATATCCGTGACGATAATATCTGCAGCATTATTCACAACTTCAGAGTCGACATTTGATGATCTCGCAATAAATTCTTCAAGACTTCCTTTCAATTTTTTTTTGCTCTATATTTTAAAAAAGCTTGTGTTCCACGATTTTAAACGGTTTATTTGAATTCATACACTCTGGGATACTAAAGAAGGTTCAAGATCAATACGAAATGATTTTTCTGTAAAAATTATTTTATACAGGTTGCAAAAGATATTCATAAAGCTTTTGTTGGTTGGTTGTTTTCAGATTATTTGGCGCCGTCAGCCCCACGAGGGCTATAATGCGCCGAAACATTCGTCATTTTACAAGACAACATACATTTACAAACACCCATGGACTCGAACACGGGACGCGAACCCGCAACTTCGCGGTTTAGAAGCTAGTATGCTAACCACTATACCGTTCACATAGCTTTTGTGAAACAAAAGTGGCTTACAACCAATTTCGGGGCCCCCTAAAATTATGGGACCAAGGCCCGGGCCTTGTGGGCCTAGGCAATGATCAGGCACTGGCAACAGGAAACTTCCAACAATGATTGGTTAAATGGGATTTATTAGTATTCCAAAACGATTATATATGCGAAGTGTAAAAGCGATCGTTTAGTGATAGCCCCCAAAGCTTGATAGAATGCATCGACATCGAATATACCTGCGAAGTTTCCACCCGATCAGATGGCGGCAAGTGGGTTAATTAGGCTTCTGCAGATTTGCCCGGCAGCAACACACACAAACAAAATCAAAATTAATATAAAGGATTTTAAAAAATCGAAATGTCTCAATTAAAAAACTCAAGTTATAAAAAAGTAGGTTATGTGTTTTGCTTACTACATACTTAGCCCTTCCTCACTTTGCTAAAAGATCTCAAGAAAATGAATAGAATCCCAAAAATACTGAATTTTCAAACCAACAAAACCCTTAGTCCGTATCGAAAGGCCGGATGGGATTTTTTTTAAAGTTCCCTCTTTAGAATCAAGTTCCCACGCCTACGCCAGTAGCTATCCCCATTATACCAACTGTTTACTGTAATAACCGTTTGAGGCGATACAAACAACTGCCAGAGCAGATTCAAGTTTTGCATCAGTAACCAGATCCGATACCATAAATACTTGTAGCAAATCCCAGGCCTTCCTATAGTTTACATAATAGTCAGGGTAATTTCTGGTACTTCTCATTCTCAATTGCTATCCTCTCAACAGTATGACCTAGAAGCACTAACAAAGGGGAGGTCGTGAGGAATCCCTCGAAAAATATGATTTCCAGTGACTCTACAACCCCTCCCCACCCGAATTCTATGAAAACCTTTTTAATTATTGTAGTGTTTTGAGACACATTTTTATTGGGTAGGTTTGCGATTCACAATTTTAACCCTTGGTTAGTCGAGTGGTTGACAAAAGTCCACCACAGTCAATGGTAGACTATGATCAAAGACTTCTTACAGTTTTTTTTTCTTTCTCCCAAGTTATTTAATTAAATTTTTTTTTTAATTTTTACTTTATTTTGTTCAATAATGTTGTGTTTTTAATTAAAATACCCATTTACTTTGATATTTGGTAACGAATTTAATGGTATGCACTAAAATTTGATTTTGGCGGACAATTCCCCCCCCCCCCCCACGCGACTAACCGCGAGACAAAAGGCCACGCTTCTAACCAAGGGTTAAGTATTACTTGATATTTTTGAAATAATTCTTTTAATGTAGTTACTGATAAAACCGATTTTGTGACGAGAATAAAACGTATTTTTATAACAAAAATACAGTACCATAATTGCATATAAAAATTCCTTTCCCATAACAAAGCTATTTTTATCATTATTAAGTTAACATTATATCCGGCATCCCTTGGCGATATTTTTGTTGGCGTTTGTATTTTTGTAGGCTGTATTTTTGTTTGCAAGCTAGTTAGAATGTGTTTGTAACCATCGGCAACCTATTACGTAGCATAGCATAGATGTGGAGAAGTATTCAATTGGTTTTATATGACGTCATTCAACTTTTAAATTTAGAATTGTAATATTAGAATTACAAAAGCCTATAAGTATATTCAAAAACTCTTTTAAAGTACTGTAATCAAAACAAAGTTGTTTGATTTGTTATAATAATAATTTTTTGGGTAAAAATCCAAATATGCTTGTCACAAAAGTATAGACACAATCTTTTGTTTCTGCGAATTCTTATTTACCTATGCAAATTTAAAAGAGATGACGTCACAGACTTCGAATATTTAAGTTCTGCAAACGATAACACTTTGAAATTGAGATGCCATGGACAAAAGAAATTCAAACGAATGAGCTTATGCAAATTTGGCAGTTGAAAGTTGAAGATAAGCCAGTTTTGTGAATTTCAACTATTATTAATCGACATAAGACTTCCATTTATCGAGTTTTATCTAATGGATGCAAATACAAAGAAAACTTTATATCCAACAGGCCACGTGTGCCGAATAAATCTGATAATCATCAGATAAAGACAGTCGAGTGCCCAAAAAATGACTGTTAGTGAATTTCAAAAGTCGTTAGGACTTTCAGTATCAAAGTGTACGATTCATAGACGAATTTTGGTTGGTTGTTTTCAGATTATCTGGCACCGTCAGCAACACGAGGGCTATAATGAGCCGAAACATTCGTCATTAGACAAGCCAACATACATTTACAAACATCCATGCCTAACACGGGACTCGAACCCGCAACCTCGCGGTCTAGAAGCTAGCACGCTAACCACTATACCGTTTGGTCGGCGTAGACGAATTTTGGAAACAGGAACAATGATTTATTACAAAATGAAAAAGATACCAGCTCTGAAGCCAAATCATAAGTCACAAGGAATGTTATGGTCTCGAAATCATATGTCATATGGACCAAAATGGCAATCAGTGGTATTTTGAGATAAAAAATGGAATCTGGTTGGCCTAGATGGCTGAACATCGTACTGGCATGACTCGCAGAAGGAGCCTAATAATGTTTTAATCCCAGACAAAATGATAGCTCGGTGATCATTTGGACTGCCTTTTGCTACAATGGGCAAGTGTCTTTGCACTCTACTAGTGGTCACCAAATGTCACAACATTACTCTAAGACATTGGAGGATAACTTGCTGAGCTTTAAAGAGGACTTTCATGGAAATTTCAGCAAGACAGTGCTTCGATACACACTGTAGACAGCACGAATGTCTGATTTAATGCTCAGAGTTTAAAAGTTTTCGACTGACCAGAATACAGCCCACATCATAACAAAGTAGAAAATCTTTGGGGTACTATGTACCGCAAAGTTTACAATAATTCTAGACAATAATCTGCTATAAATGAACCCAAGAGATCCATAGAGGATATATGGTCACAAATTGAGTCACAAACCATGCAAAATTTAGTTTCTTCTATGTAAACTCACACTTATGAACTAATCATCAAGAATGGAACCCCAATTAAGTTTTAAATCATGTTTATTTTAATTTCATTTCATTTTTGTCCAAACTTTTGTGACAATGTTAATTTGTTATGCTACCAATTAATAATTTGCAATATGCACAATTAACTTTTATAGTTGTACATATTGTAAAGTATGCATTGCATACTACACTGATGATGTATTACGAAAATTTATTAAATTCATTATGAAATCTGTGTGAATTTGTTCATTGTCTTTTGCATCGCAGTGTATAAGCAGAATGCGAACACAGACCGTTTGTTTACAAATCTGAATTAATGGTTGAATCGATATGAACATTATTCGAGCTGCCATATCATTGACATTTTTTTTTAGACAATGTGCTTGCTCAACGAGCAAATGAGAGCGAAGTAGATGGGTTGGACAGCGTATGCGAGTAGGAGCAGAGCCCCCTTAGTTCAATGAAAATGCCTTTTGGTTTGTCTGTGCCAATAAATTAGCTTAACCTGTTCAGGACCGTGATCGCGTATATGTGATCAGACGATTCTTCCCTCACGGCCCGCGATATCGTATTTGTGATCAGTGTTTCCGTGCCAGCCGGCCCATCATCACACAGACGTGATTTCAGATTGGAACGTTTTATTTGAATTTAAAGGGGCAAAATGCTTAACCGGGAAAAATGCCCGGTCCCGTGCGTGCGTAGTCTCTTTGAGCGCGCGGGCCTGGGGAAGCGCTTCTTTCTCCTTTCGCCGGTCCTGAACAGGTTTTAAAGTGAATGTTACGAAAAGAACCCGAATATTAATCATTTCACATATTAACAGACTCAATTTAGGATATACTTAACTATCAAAGTATGTGAAGGTTCCAGGAGAAAATTAACTTTATTCTGTAGAAACCAATTTCGAGAAAAATGTAAATGAAGGTTTATCATCCCATTGAAAAGGGCGTATTAAAGCTTTGTTTGTGAATGATTTTATGCTGACGGACTCTGTTTTGCACTAAATGATATCACCATCAAAGTTACCTCATGGGCGACAAGATATACGTCATTAATAGTTCAATTTCATGAAAGTGTACTAAAATGGCTTTTCACCTGGACCCTTCATATATAAGTGTCAAAAAATGAGATAAAATTTCAGTTTTAGTAAAATAAAATGAAAAAAAAAGTACAGTAAAAATGTCCCGTAATTTGATATGCAAGTTTGTTTAATAAAATGGCAGCTAAAAAATTCAAGCTTCTAAAATGAGATTCATTTTGCTAATTATCATAGTCATGAAGAAATGACCATAACCCATAAAAACAAAGTTTTTAATAAATATCCTTTATATGCATTGCCAATTTTTATATTCATCAACAAAACGCCGCGCCGTTTCTGCTGCCAGAGTGTGCTTAGTGTTGGCATCTAACTTTAAATATTATAAATTTCTCTATCAGCAAAATATGCGGTAAACTACTTTGCAAAATTTATTAATTAAAAATGAATGTGAATTTATGCACTCACATCCCAATATCTTTTATTTATTCTCATTAAAACAATTTATTTTATTGTTTACTTATTAAAACAATTTTGGCAACAGAAAAGAGTTTCTTCAATGATCTGTTAAATGCTATTTCAGAGCGATTGGATGACGGCAAGTTGGTTCATTAGTATTCCGTAAAAGAGACATTTTAGTGACAGTGACAGCCGACAAAATTTGATAGAATACATTGTCATCGACATCGACATCGAATCTATCTGCCAAGTTTCAGCCCGATTGGATGACGGCAAGGGGGTTTAATTAGACCTCCGCAGATATACCCACCATCGAAAAACACACACACAAAAATCGAAGTTAATATAAAGAATTTGAAAAGGTACTATTGTATGGTTTTGGTTTGAACAAGCCTTTCAGGCACTGGTCGGCCTTGCTGACGTCATTCTGTTCAGCTTATTTCTTCTCCGTTTTGAATTTTTACTTTGGCTCATCTGGCAACGAAGGAGATCTTCAGTACGCTTTTCGAACAAGCCATTTTGCCCTTGAAAAGTTGCTCAGCATTGTTTTATTTCTGAAAAAGCTAGACAGTTCTTGATTGAACTTGCTCTACGAATATGAAGTCTTCAATTGGTTTCAGAATAAATTTCTGGCAAAAGAACACAAGGTCCGTCGTCCAGTTTCTTAACTGACTCAACACACATTCACCATTTTGTTCGGTACGATCCGGACTTTGGAAACCCAGCGAATATTGATATCGATGGATTGCAGCTTCGGCTCAACAAGTTTCTTCCCTGTGATTCAAGTTTCAAAGTACTCGTCATGGAGGGCGGCGAGTAATTGATTCATTTTATTTACAAATAAAAGGATTCGTTCCTAAGTGCTCGTCATGGTTGGCGGCGAGCAAATTCTAGTTGGTGTTCTGCAATTAGGCTCTTACTCTGGATGCGAGTAATTGATTCATGTTTTTTACAACTAGAAGGATTCGTTCCTAATTGCACGTCATGGATGGCGGCGAGCAAATTTTATTTCGTGTTGCATAATTAGGCCCTTAGTTTCGATTCGGTAGTGTAGGTTGGTCATCACCATTATAGTTAAGATTGATTAATTAGTTTTGGTTACCCCTATTATTGATTGCCTTGTTTATTTCTGTGTTTTAATATGAATAAATTAAAAGCTGCCAAAAGGGTGCTCAATGTATCCCTCTCAAAACTTACTGAGAAATTGGAATGTGAAATCTTTGGTTCGGATAAAGTAGAAGTATCCTTATACTTAGCAAAGGTTGACAATTTAGAAATTAAGATTAATGAATTTTTTGAAAAAATCTTTGAAACGTGTAAAGAAAATGAAATCGATTCTTTTGTGGAGGAATCTTGTGTTATGCAAGAGTCCATTGATAAACTTAAGATAACTCTCATGCATTTGGAATCTAAAATTTCTTATTCTACCAAAGTGATTGCTTCACAAGATGTGGTTAATGTTAAGTTACCAGAATTTCACATTCCTAAACTTTCTGGGGTTTCCAATATAGAGTGGATTTCCTTCAGCGATTTGTTTTGGGCAAGTGTTGGCCAAAACAATAAGATTTCTCAAGCGCAAAAGCTTCAATATCTTAGGGGCTCCTTGACTGGTGATGCTCTACGAGTCATTCAGTCTTTACCCATTTCTGACACAAATTTTGAAATTGCTTGGAATCTTCTGAAGGAAAGATACTCTAACAAACTTGAACTAGTGTTTGCATTGCTGGAAAGGTTCATGTCCATGCAACAACTCAAAACTGAGAGTGCTCAAGGGTTGCTGAACATTGTCGATACATCTAAAGAGATAATTCGGTCTTTACAAAGCATGGATATATGAGAATTGAAGGCTTTGCAGATACAATATTTGTATTTAATATTATGCAAAAGTTGGATACATCCACCAAAACATGGTGGGAAAGAAATTTAAGTGATGACAATTTGCCTACTGTTGAAAAGTTACTTACATTCTTGACCTCACACTCCCGAACACTCCAACTAGGCAATGTACAAATACCAAGACAAAAAACAAAGTTCAACTCCTTCACTTCACAAATAAGGAAGGTTGGTTGGTTGTTTTCAGATTATCTGGCAACACGAGGGCAGCAACACGAGGGCTATAATGCGCCGAAACATTCGTCATTAGACAAGCCAACATACATTTACAAACACCCATGCCTAACACGGGCACAAAACCCACAAATAAGGAAGGAAAAAGCGCATTGTGTACTTTGTTCGGCAATGCACCATGTGCAGTCTTGTACAGATTTTTTTAAACCTTTCAGTACACAGCAACGGTTTAGCATTGCAAGGGCTCAGGGTCTTTGCTTCAATTGTTTATCCAAGCATCATGTGTCTGCTTGCAAGAGCAAATTTAAATGTCGTGAGTGTAACAAGAGGCATCATACACTGCTACACTATACTAAAGAGCAAGCTTCTAACAGTGTTTCACCCTTGTCAGTGAATGCTGCTGAATTTTCACCCTAAGTTTCAACAATTTCCAAGAGTAGCGAGGCTGAGCTTACTACATTTTCTTCTTGTGTGCAACACTCACCCAAACAAATACTTCTGTGTACTGCAAAAATCAAAGTGCTTGATTCTTCAAACCAAGTTCAGAGTTTTCGTGCATTACTTGTTCCAGGTTCAGAGGCTTCCTTCATTTCAGAAGCAGGATTTCAGCGTTTAGGCATTTCTAAGAAAAGTGCTCGTCTTCAAATAAACTGTCTTGGATCATTAGATGCCCTCACAAATGGCATCACTAACATTACATTCTCTCCAGAACCAGTCTATAGGACATCAGTCTACATTGTTAAGAAAATCATAGGTGACTTGCCCCATTCACCACTTGATGCAAGGTTTACCGATCAATTCTCAGATCTAATTTTGGCAGATCCTAACTTTAACAGACCAGGTCCTGTAGACATTTTGTAAGGGGTTGACTTGGCCTTACCTCTACTTAAAGGAGAAATCACTAGAAGATGTCCAGGGTCTCTATTTGCTATTAGATCCCAACTGGGTTGGATTGTCGCATGTAGTGCTGACTTGGCAGCTGAAAATACTGTGATTCATGTAAACAACAATCAAGTAACCACTGATACCTTAGTATCGACTTTTGGAAACTGGACTCTGTACCCGCTGCAAATCTGCTAACAGAAAAGGAACAGACTTGCGAGACTCACTTTTTAGAAACCCATTCAAGAGATGAAGGTGGAAAATATGATGAAAAGCAAGCCTTTCCTCTTGCATCCAAGATTTGCTTGCGAGACTTTTTTGTTGATGACCTGCTTTCAGGAGCCTCATCTGAAGAGGAAGCCACTGAGTTAATTAACCAGATGCGTCAAATGATGTCTCGATGAGGCTTTCCCTTGCGTAAGTGGGTCTCTAATTGTCCCTCTGTTTTGGAGAACATTCCAATGGAATTGAAGGTAAGTGATTTTGCAAATACAATCGACAATGATAGCTCAGTCAAGGTTCTAGGAGTAGCTTGGCTTCCTAGTACTGACATGTTCACATTTACCATTTCAGTTAGTGATCATAAAGAACTTACTAAACGTAAGGTGCTCTCTGATGTAGCACAAATATTTGATCCTTTGGGCTGGTTAGCACCGACTGTAATTATTGCTAAAATCTTCATACAAGAACTTTGGAGTTTCAACTTGGGTTGGGATGAAGCGTTGAGTGAACTTCTTGCTACCAGATGGAAGAATTTCCAAGAACAATTCCCAATACTTGCTAAATTTAAGATCCCATGCTTTATTCTTGCACTACAACCCATAGGTATTCAAGTTCATGCTTTCTGCGATTCATCTGAAAGAGCTTATTGTGCAGCTATTTATCTTCGCTCTGTTAATTGTGATCAAACTGTAAATATTGCACTTCTAACATCCAAAACCCGTGTTGCACCTGTTAAAACGCAATCGTTACCCCGTTTGGAACTGTGCTCAGCACTGTTGTTGGCGAATCTTTTGGAAGTTGTCTTGCCAACATTGGAGTTGTCAATAAGTAAAACTTTTGCTTGGTCAGACTCGACTGTTGCACTTGCTTGGATTGCTTCAGAGCCTCGCCGTTGGTTGCCATTTGTTGCAAACAAGAGTTTCCAAAATACAGGAGGCTACTCCAGGAATTGTATGGAATCGTGTATATTCACAAGACAATCCTGCAGACTGTGCCACAAGAGGTCTTTTGCCAGAACAGTTGTTGAATTGCACCCTTTGGATATGTGGTCCTCAGTTTCTTTATAAGCCATTTGATCATCTCATCAAAGGGCAATCACCAGTTTAATTTTGAAGAATCGCATTTGCAGGAGATGAAAAAGAGTAGTGTTGTTACAGCCACTCGTGTGCACACTGACTCCCTTACTTCTAAATTTTCTTCGTTTATGAAGTTGTGCCGAGTTGTTGCTTGGTGCCTAAGATTTCTGAAGAACTGTTCCGTAGTTCATGCTGAACGAGTTTCAGGTCATGTGTTGATGGTTCAGGTCATGTGTTCTTGTGATGAAATATCAAGGGCAACACTGGCCATTGTCAAATGTGTACAGGAAGCTGAATTTCATGAGGACTTGATCAATTTAAAGGCAGGAAGGCCTGTGAAACCTTCTAGCAAGTTAGCATCTTTGTCACCATTCCTAGACAGTGATGGGATTTTGCGTGTGGGTGGGAGACTGAGACATTCAAGATTATCTGAAGATTCCAAACATCCCATGATAATTCCCAAGTCTCACCATTTTACAAATTTAATTGTTCAATATTATCATCTCGAACATCTTCATGCTGCGCCTCAGCTTTTGTTGTCGGTAATCCTACAAATTTTTTGGATTCCCTGTGGAAGAGATGTAGTGCGCAGGTTCGTCAATTCTTGCGTTACCTGCTTTCGACTTGCTGCTTCTTCCATGATTCAGATTATGGGTGATCTTCCTGCATCAAGAGTGGTTCCATCTAGACCCTTTTCTAAATCAGGTGTAGATTTTGCAGGTCCCTTTCTGGCTAAGGAGAGAAATGGAAGAGGAAAAAGGTCCTTTAAGGTTTATGTGGCAATTTTTGTTTGCTTTGCCACACGAGCTGTTCATCTGGAAGTGGTTAGTGACCTTACCTCTAAAGCCTTCATTGCTACTTTAAAGAGGTTTTTTGCAAGGCGAGGAAAGTCTGAAGAAATAGTTAGTGATTGCGGTTCCAATTTTGTGGGAGCTAATCGAGAACTCAAAGCATCACTGAAGTCCTTGCTCACCTCGAAGTCTGACAACAGTGTTTCCAACTTTGTTTCATCTGAAGGCATTAAATGGAAGTTTAATCCCCCTGGTGCTCCACATTTTGGAGGATTGTGGGAGTCAGTCTGGTGTTAAATCAATGAAATACCATTTGAGGCGCACAATGGGAGAATCTCTACTCAGTCTTGAGGAGCTCAATACACTCACTGCACAAATTGAAGCATGCCTCAACTCCAGGCCATTGTGTCCTCTTTCATCTGATCCAAAGGATCTTGCTCCATTAACACCAGGTCATTTTCTCATTGGTACTGCATTAACGGCTATTCCTGAGCCAGATCTTTCAACCATTCCACAGTCACGTTTGGGACGCTGGCAGCTGGTGCAGCGTTTACTTCAGCAATTTTGGAAGAGATGGAACATGGAGTTCTTTTCTAGGCTTCAACAACGTCCAAAGTGGTGTACAGCTAAAGCCAATATCGCTGTGAATGATTTAGTGCTTGTCATAAATGAACTGTTGCCACCTCTCAAATGGAAACTTGCACGAGTTATTCGTATTCATCCAGGAATTGACGAAAGGGTTCGTGTTGTAACTGTGCAAACAGATTCTGGACAGTTAAAGCGACCTATTTCAAAAATTTGTAAATTGCCTTTAGAAGACTAACTACTTTGTACATTTTAATGTTATCTTATTTTTTGTATGTTTACCCTTTTTCTTATATTGATTGATAATTTATGTTTATTTTAGTCAAACTACAAATTAGCAAAATTTTAAGCAATTAATTTTAACATTTCTGATTTACTATTTTGTAAGGGGTCTCGTTGGTTGCTAGCATGAATTTCTTCTCTTTTGAAACCCTCGGAGGGTTTCAAGGGTGGGAGAATGTATGGTTTTGGTTTGAACAAGCCTTTCAGGCACTGGTCGGCCTTGCTGACGTCATTCTGTTCAGCTTATTTCTTCTCCGTTTTGAATTTTTACTTTGGCTCATCTGGCAAAGAACGAGATCTTCAGTACGCTTTTCGAACAAGCCATTTTGCGCTTGAAAAGTTGCTCAGCATTGTTTTATTTCTATAAAAGCTAGACAGTTCTTCTTGGTTGGTTGTATTCAGATTATCTGGCGCCGTCAGCAACACGAGGGCTATAATGCGCCGAAACATTCGTCATTAGACAAGCCAACATACATTTACAAACACCCATGCCTAACACGGGACTCGAACCCGCAACCTCGCGGTCTAGAAGCCAGCACGCTAACCACTATACCGTTTGGTCGGCAACAGTTCTTCTTGATTGAACTTGCTCTACGAATATGAAGTCTTCAATTGGTTTCAGAATAAATTTCTGGCAAAAGAACACAAGGTCCGTCGTCCAGTTTCTTAACTGACTTAACACACATTCACCAACTATTTCGTAGGAACCTATCGTACCCATCCTTAGAAAGCGACACAACTCAAAATTCTTCATTTTTAAATAGTAAACAAGTACAAAATCACAGACGGGGCTTGAAGCTAGAAGAAAGTCACAATTTAGTTGCAACCTGAATTCAACTAAAAACATATTTGTGCCGTTTAACCAGCTTCCAGCCCATGTAGTTCATAATTCTGTACACACTTTTAACTCAAAATGAAGAATTTTTTCGGTGAAGCAAGTACGCATAATACATTCCAAGAAATACGTATACAATGCTGGAATATCTACATATTGTGGGTATCCAACAATTCCGCACTTCTTAAACGTCACTTTTTCAAAAGTCAATCGTTTGCTGATGTCGGAAGTTGTTCATCTTAGTCGACCGCCCCGATTGAAATTTATGAGGCACCTTTTCTTCTCCAATAGCCTTATTGGGGGTAGAGAGGGGGTGTCGAAGTACCTTTGGCCGCGTACCGCCATTTGATGTCTCTATTCACCTGAATCGAATACTGAGGGGGGCGTTTAAATGCCGCTGCGGGCAGGTTACAGATACGCCCACTTGCCACTCTGGTCATGACGGCTCTATGCAAAAGAAAATTCCATAGCGCCGACTTCGCAAGGTTGGTTTCCGAGAAGGGATACTGGTTTTCGAAGCGTCTGGCGCCTTTCTGGATGATTTTTTTTATTGTTATATTTTCTTCTCCGGGTCTTTCGCGCGGAAAAAGATGAATCTTCTGTTCCTTGTGTGAAAGATATATTGGTCTGGGACAACTGGGATTCTTTGGGCTGTACCCGGATGGATTGTTGAATGACCCGATTTGCACGCCTTGCGAATGGATTTGAAATGTGTTGAATGTGGTGTAAAATTGTGGAAAATGAGGAGATAATTTTTAAAATGTGTTCCTTTTTCGTAAGGGATCACGAAATAGGTGAAAAGCTTATGAATCAAAAAGGGAATGTTTCTTCTACTATTTGGTTCTTCTACCATGCGTGGATGAAAGCTGCCGGCGATTTTTCTTATTTATTTATTTATTGGTCTAGCTGGGACAACTTTTGATTCTTCGAGCCATATGAAAATGAATTGTTGCATAAACCGATTTGCCCGCTTTGCAATTGGATTTGAAGTGTGTTGAATGTGGTAGAAAATTGTGGAAAATGGGGAGATAATTTTCAAAATTTGTTCTTTTTGTAAGTGATCCCTGAGTATAAAAAATGGCTTGTGAATTAAATATTGAAATGTTTGCATCTTTTTCTAATGCGGGGATAAAAAAATTCCGACGATTCGTATATTTTTTTTGTTTGATGTATTACTCTAGCTAGAACAACCTGGGATTCTTCGAACCGCAGTAAGATTGATTGCTGAATGTCCGGATCTGCTTTGCGATTGGACTTGAAATGTGTAGAATGTGGTTGAAAATTGAGAAATAATGAGGAGCTAATTTTCATTTTTTTCCGTAAGTGATCTCGCAGTATAGAGAAATACTTGTGGAACAAAAAGAGGGATGTTTCTTTTTCTATTTACAGATGATAGTTTTCTGACGATTCTTCTATTTTTTGTTTGATTTATTGGTCGACACAAGACAACTTGGGATATTTTGAGCCGCACTCTGTTGAATTTTTGAATGACTAGATGTGTACTTTTTGAGATTGAACTAGAAATATGAAAGTTGATTGAAGGCTCATTTTGAAAATAAATTTCTAATTTTGAAGAATTTTGTAGAAAATGATCTCAATGGCCAAGCACTTGCAATTCAAGAATAAAATTTTTGGTTTTATTTTTTCTATTATTCCATTCACGCCCCAACTCTCATCCAGGAGGTAAAATAGCCACTTATCATGCAAAAGGTCTCGATATCGAGCCTCTGAGGAGCTTTCTTTTCAAAGTGAGTAAGTACGGCAATGATTCTGACTGTCTCGGGTCGGTTTCACCTAGAACAACGTTTGCAACAAATTTTTAGAGGCAGGCAGTATGATTTTAGACTGAGAGGTGACTGCAATTTTTGGACCCCATCGAACATCATTCTGAATTTTTTATAGAAACTGGAGAAAAGTGAGTAGATTACGAATCCACTGGTCTGCCGTGGCAAAAATGGCCGAAACAGGTCAAATATCGACTTTTAATAAGTTGAACTAAATCCAATTGCTAAATGTGCCATAACTTGCCAGATAATGAGAATTTTTGTTTTATTTGGTAACCCTCACTCTTTAATTTTCAATTAAGAAGGTTGCAGCCGATTCGCATGTGTGGCTATGGCTTACTTGCATCTTTCACAAATGAGCCAAATTGGCAAATAAACATTACGCCACTGATAACGTAACTGATGTCGTCAATTTGTCTTACTTTTAAAAGATACAAATTTCCCGAGGTGATACGTATACTGCCTCTGTTCTACATAGTTAACACATACTATTTCGGATAAATTTCAATTATGTAAACAAAAATTGTCATAACCGTGAAGTTTGAATTTTTTTTATCTTCTGTGGTATTGGTGGGCCACAGAAAAATCTGTCGCGGGCCAGATTTGATCCGCGGAACGCTGACCTAAAGGAAGTTTTCCGGATTTTCTTCCATTCCATTCTCAAATTCGTAACAGTTTCCCCTTGAAAGACCTATCGGAAAGGAATTCCCCTCTCAAGCTTGATATAGCGGTGTTCCGGCGCAGATTGCTGGACAATTTTTGCATTGTGGTAAATTATTTTGTGAGAAAAGATATTTCGAAAATTGCCGAATTTTTTAATATCGTTATATTTCAAGTTCAAGTTTAGATTGCATATGATGTCATCAAAACAGAACTTGAACCTTTAATTGCTGTATGCGGTCTGACATACCGCGAGTTATTTTTCGTGAAACAATTGCACAAGTCATATTTCATCTTTGACTTTTATATTAACTTTTCCAGTACTATTTTTTCTGGATTTTAAACCGGTGTTCACCAATTTGTTTGGCACAATATAGACCAAGAATTGCCCTTGCGCAAAAATATCAAATCAACCAATCACAGCAGTTAAAGGCAATACTTATATTTTCATCAGTAAATAGAATCCTATGCAAAAAGGGCTTTCATCTTGAGTTGAAAAATGTCCGATCGTCGTATTTAGCTCTCTATTTTAGATTTTGGATATTACAGGAAAATAAACAATTGAGCGTCAGGTTGAAAGGGCAATCGGAATTAATAGTGTTTGGGTGTCATTTTGGGATGGAAAGGAAGAGGTTAAGCATTCGAAGTTTGGAGGAAGAAACTGAAGTACTTTAAACTACAATAAATTAATATATTAGTTTTTTTAAAGATCTTACTTTTTTTTCTCTGTGCTTTAAGCAATTCGTTTCATCGTTTGTTAATAAATCAAACTTAAATGTAAAAAAAAGTATCATTGCATATTCTACGATAGATGTATGGAATACGATTTATCACCAGACCAACAAACCTCACGAGCCGTCCCCGACCGAGTTCTGCTCTCCAAATCAAGTTTCATTTTTTGCCCCCTTTCAACATTATAATACAAAATCTAAGTCAGGTGATCTTCAAAATAATAATAATAATAATAACAATAATAATAATAATTCCTCTAAGCAATCTTAAATGCGCACATCACACACTGCTTTACTAGTTGTAAATAAATAATTTTTAATAACTTGACAAACATTAAAGTCTATTCCTTAGCATTTATAACCCTAGTTAACGACGTAAATTATCCCTTCAAATTTTTTTTAATTGATAGTGGCACTCAATCGCTTCTATTGCTTGTTATTACGATTGAACTGTTTAATGACAAGTAAAAATCCCTCTTCCGTAGCAGCAAGAACAGTCAAACAGGTTGTTATGATTTTTTTTTTTTTTTAATGATAGTCAACATCCCGGACAGTAAAATTATACATCAGTACTGAATGGTAACCAATTGAAGTTTTTCGATGGACAATGGGTCCTATCAGACATGTCCAGAAGACAAACAAATCTGTATACTAAGTGCACAACATACGACCAATTTAGGCATAATCACTGAATCGTAAGCTAATGGAGTTTCAACAAAATCCACCAAATGTTTACTTTTAACGTAAAATCAACCAAACCATTTGCGCGTTTATTTCCGTGCTTCGATGCTTTTGAAGTTTTGTTCTTCGAGTCGCGCAGGAAATGAACACTTTTTTTTTTTTAATTCAAATTTATTTCGAATTTAAGTGGAGATTAAGGTAATTGAACTAGCTATTATCCTATACATATCATTCTCCGTGAGTAATGCATATAAAATCAGTGGAGATAAGTGGATGCTTTTTTTACTTTAATTTACCCATTTAATAGCTTTAAATTTGCATTTCTCCACGTTTTGGAACATCCTGATTTCAAAAACGTTATCTAGAAAAAATTTCTATTTGTTTGGGTGTCTGTGGTCAGCATAAATCCCGAACAAATTGACTTAGGATGCTCAAATTTGGTGTGCGAGTTAATGGTGACCATGAGACCTATCATTAAGATTTTTGTCAAAATCGCTCATGCGCATAAGGAAGCTGCCATTGAAAAAATTCTAAAAAAAGGCTCTAACGATTTTGATAAATTGCTGTGGTAATGCCTCTTAAGGTGTTCTAAACGCACCCCCCCCCCCCCCTCTTCTCCGAAATTCCCGTAAAAATGCTTTAATGGCATAAAAAATTGAAAACGAATGACTCTAACACAGAGTTCCTTTTCCACGAGCATACCTCATAAACGATCGTTTTTTCTTCTCTCTTCGGTTTCAGAAAGATTAGTATAAGAAAGGATAATATAAGAATTATAGAAAAGTATATCGCCAAAATTATCAATATGGCGAAGATTTTTTTTTTTATGACTTTTTTTAAAGACCCATAAAAGAATTATCGCTAAAAATATTGCCAAAGTGGCCATTCTTTCTAAATAAATGATGAAAATATAAAAAGACAAAAGGTTGCGTGACTAAGCAAGGGTTAAAGGCTATTTCAGCGTGATTGGATGACGGCAAGTTCGCTTATTAGAATTCCGTAAAAGCGTCCTTTTAGTGACAATGGCAATCACCAAAATTTGATATTATGCATTGTCGTCGATATCGAATCTATCTGCCGAGTTCCAGCCCGATTGGATGACGGCAAAGGGGGTTAATTAGGCCTTCGCCGCCATCAACACACAAAATCGAAGATTATACATAAAGGATTTAAAAATAAGAATAGATGGGAGATTTTTGTTACTTAACATCAGATTCGTAGGTAATTCATGAAGAGCTTAAACCTTTACAGTGTTGAGCCTGTTTGGGGAAAGTTAATGTATCAATACTTTTTTTATAAAGAAATAATCAAATATTTTCTGTTAAGATAAGAAGCGACACTTTACTTGATTCTCAATACCGTTTTCAAAACATTTCGAGGTTTTTTAAAAAATTACATTTGAAAATTTAATGAAAAGTTAAAAATTTTGATAATGCAACTGATTTCATTCAAACAGAAATTCAATATGCCTCCAATTTAGCCAATATGATAGCGCTAAGAAATATACTAAACATTTTTACTTTCAATTACCAATGTTAACGTAAGATAATAAAATTTTTGTTTTAGGTAAAAAAAGTTTTTTTTTTTTCCCCCGCGTTGTGGAACCTCATGACTTCAAAAAAGTGAAAAGTTTCTAGAATGTGATCAAATTAACTCTCGCACGAATTGACCTACGATGTTCAAATTTGGAGTACTGGTCAGTAGTGGCCTTCGGACCATGAAAAATCATATTTTTCGGCAATTGCTAAAAAACGGCCCCAATGATTTTGATCAAAATCTCTATAGTTCTACCTCTTAAGGTGTTTAAAATATCTCCACCCGCCAAATTCCCGTAAAAATGCTATAAAAGTGTAAAAAGTTGAAAAACGAAGTTTAACACAAAGTTCTCTTCCCTTGAGCATCGTTCCTCAACTACCGTTTTTCCACTCTCCTCTGTTTAACTTACAAGAAAGGATAAAGTTAGAATTATCGAAAAGTATATCACCAAATTCGCCATTTTGCTGGTGTATTTTTTGCCCAAGTAGGAATTACCGCCAAAAATATCACCAAACTGGCAATTTTTTTTCTCAAATGAATGAAAATATGTAAATGGTAATAAAACTATTCCAAGTCAAATATAAATGTAGTGATCAGTATTACAGTGTAATTGAAAGTTGTGAGTTGTTCCACACCCCTAGTTCAGACTGCATTGTCATATACGATTCTCTCTAACATCAAACGTTTACATTTATTTCTTTTAATCCAAGATATTTTGATGACTGAATAATTTGTCATCGGAATAATTTTGAACTGAATAATTTTTCTTTCTATTATCCATGGTCATCTATTGTCTTGATTTTATATTTTAAATTTGCCTGATTGTAAGGAAACGGGGAGAGTTCTGACACAGTTAGGTATTTTATCAATAAAATCTATAAAAAGCCTCACATGTTAAACATTTTTGAAATTCTCTAACCTAAAAAAGGACAAACTTACTTTAGTATCACTAGTTAATTCAATTTTCCCTTTCAAAGGGCGTCAACTATCTTTTATTTCCCTTTCTCGACAATCACTTTCATTCAATAACTACCCACGTTTTTGATAATCTACTTGTGTGAGAATTGTTTATGTCAGTGCTTTTCCAAGAGAAAATTCCATACCTAATATTTATTAATGCTCGTCATTGCGTCATACTGTACCTTAAAAAGTTCATAAACATTAGGAAGCCAATTGATTTTAAGTTTAACCAACTCGATTTTTTTTAGTTTGAAATACTATTTTGTTCTGAAAATAAATTTGATTTTAAACTCATTATAAAAAAAAATCGTGTTTTTGGCACGTGAAAGTTCATTTAAACAGTGATAACTGAAGTTTGATATAATCTTTTTGAAAAATGATTGGAGAATTCATATCTGCATTAACTATTAGATGTTTTGAGCCTCAGTCAAATTGATTGGAAAAGAAAATGAATTTTGCTAGATTTTTAAATGCAAAAGTTTTTAGAAAAATTACGATTTTTTCTTTCAATGTTAAAAAAATTCTATTCAAAAAATTATATATTCTAGAAACTAGGTGGAGGTTCGTAACATTAAGAATGATATTACGAACAATTTCCAACCATAATTTCTTTTCTTGGTCCCATAAAACGCAAGTAATCACTATTGAAAAATATGCTAATTATAACGAGTTAAATGTTAATTAGTAATTAATTTTTGAATGAATCATTACTAATTATGTACTTTTAAGTGCAAAAAAATCCGATTTATAAAATGATAATTTAAAAAAAAAAAGTTCGAATGTGTTTGTAAACGATTGTGGAAAGTTTGTGTACGGTTAGGTGAGAGGGGGGGGGGGGAGGTTGTTGGGAAGTCACATGTATCCGGCCACACTAACATTTTCGGCCGCCACTGATTGATTGTCATTTGATTCAACATTCCAATGCATATTTATATTCTTGCCAATATCGTGTCTGGCAAATAAAACATTGAAATGCAGTTTCTGAGACACTAACTCATTCCTCATCTTCATGTTATTTAGGCATTTCATTTGGATTTTAAGAATTTTTTAATGAAGCTATTTTCTGGTAAAGTAATAAGGTACATCGTCAATATTTGAAGTCATAAAAAAGGAGGATTATCTTATGTTCATTTTGTTTTTGCATATTGAATCTAAGAGGCAGTTTCTTTCTAACCAAAATGCTTATAAAAGATAATTTCCGAAATATGAAAACATTTGCTAAAAGATAAGTGGCAATCTTACTATTACAATTTGAAAATATTTACTAAATACAGCACTACGTTAGCACAGGGTTCCCACTCTTACTGAAGAAAAAAATTCAAGGACCTTTTAAAGAAAATTCAAGGACCTTTTAAAGAAAATTCAGGGACCATAAAATTACGTAAACATAAAAATATAAAACGGAGATTATTGAAGGTCACTTAAAAATTCAAGGACCTTATCCTTTTTCAAAGACTTTCAAGAACCAAATTTCATAAAAAAATTTAAGGACTTTCCAGGACTTTCAAGAACCGTGGGAACACTTTTACAGTAAACTTGTTTATAGCTGAAACAGACTATATTTGCACTTGTTATCATATTCTTCATTGATTGAGAATTGAAAGGGTAGTAAAAGACATTATGTTGCTTGCATATTTCCAGATGACCATTTTCGCCAAACAAAAAAGTCACCAATTGGTAATGTGAGTTCAACCAAATGTCTAAATAATCAACACTGTGGATTTGCAAAACATCACTTAAATTTAATTTTTTTTTTTTTTGGGGGGGGAGGCGTCTCCTTTGTTGTTTATTCGAATGCTATTAAGGATTTTAAGCCGCCTGATTGATAGGCTCAAATTTGGCAGGATTTCATGGTTGACAGGATGTGTTAATACCGTAATTGTTTATCTCTTCGGCAAAGCTAAAACTTAGTTTCCAAAAATTGGTCTATGCCTGTATCGCAGCTGTACCCATGCGGGTAATCTTTGTATACTTTTAGTTCAAATGGGTTTGAGACAATGATGTGTTAATGGAGGGTTATTTGTAATGGATAGAATGATTAAAAGTAAAGATTTTTCTCATCACATTAAATAGTTCAGCAAATAATTCAAATGTTAATGGCTCAAGAAGACTGATCAGCATTACTTTAGCTTTGCCAAGCTACGATCCAAACTGTGATTAAAATAAAAACTGGCCAGCAGTATTCTGAAAATGAAGGGAATTTTTATGAATATTATGTAATTTCAATTAAATATATTTTTTCAATTGTTTTACTGTAAATATACGTGTAGATGCTTGTATAAGACACCCCGAAGGAATGCCTAGAGATCACTCTAATAAACTGATCAGAGTACTGGATACAGGATGAATCACCAGACAATTGTGTTTAATGGAAAATTTGGTTCACATCTTTTTCTGGCACACTTTTTAAACTAGTGTTTCTGTGCATTGTTATCATTCAATGCTTTTCGTTTTCAGAAAACCTGATAAAACAAACCTGATAAATCTGAAACCCATAGTTGACGAGCACCGTGAGTAATTTATTAAGAAGAAATATTGTATAGTCACCTAGTTCAAATTGATAAGACATTACGTGGTTGAACTAGGCTGAATTCCTGTAAATAGTTCCTCCTGATGTAATAGTAGCCAGTCAGTTAAATAATATAACCAATTAATAAGATGAGAAAACTGGCACCTGAAACGTGATCAAAACTCTAGATACTGCATCCCAAGCATATGGAGCGGAACATTCAATGGGAATTGGAGACCTTGTTTGATTCATGCAGTGTTATTTGAATCCCTTGGTTGTAGATTACCCTTCTCTTTCGTACAGCGGCATTTTTGGGGCTTTTTTTAAGGAGGTTCACAATTAGAAATAAACAGCTGTGCGACAAATACCAATGAGTGACAAAAACTTCAATTCGAAAAACGGGACTTAAGCAACACTTTTTAAAATTTACGACCTCTTCTGAGTAGTCTATGTCAGGTTACACTCTTTTATGGAGTGGTTCCAAAGCTATCAAAATAGAGATCAAATAAGGCCACCCTTCTAAATCTTGAATGTCACTTTATCCCAAGTTGGTGGGGTGCTTTGAGGGATGAAAAATGTCTCTAGTAACAGAAAGAGGCCATATAAAGAAAAAACATAACCCATAAAAAGTTTTTAATTTAAATCCTTTATGTGCGTTGCCAATTTTTATATTCATTAACATAGCACCGTTGTCGTTGTCAGCGTGTGCTTGTTGTTTGCATATAATTTTAAATATAACATCTCTATCAGAAAAATATGTCGTAAATTACTTTTTAAAATTTATTCATTAAAAATTAATGTGAATTTATACACTCACATCCAAAAATATTTTATTTATTCCTATTAAAACAATTTATTTCATTATTTATTTTCTCAAACAATTTTGGCAACAGGGAAAGAGTTTCTTCAATGATCGGTTAACCCTTAGTTAGTCGCGCGGTTGACAAATGTCCCCTACAAAAATTGTTTTGTCAATTTCTCGATTGATAGCAGCCCCTGATCAAAGGCTAGCCCAGGACCTTTCTATCTAACCTTTACGTTCGCCTACGTGTATTCATTCAGTTCCATGCGTGTATTTAGGGACACAAAACTTATTTGATTGACTTTTGTCCCCAACGCGACCAATCCTGTATTCTAATTTTGGTCGGTAATCTAAAAGTTTTTTTTTCTTTTTTTTTCTGTTATATTTTTATAGTTTTTATGTTTTGTGAGGGGGCATGTTATTTTTTTTTATATGATTTGACTGACATTATTTCTCAGCAATAAAAAAAATTATTCAATTTTTTTATTTTTATTTTTTTAGTTTTCGAGTAATACTGAAAATGAAAAACTGTGACAAATGGATCTGAAAAGACTATTTCATTCAGACTGAAATATGTGTAAATTGTGCAGACTTTGAAGAGGACAATGAATAATTTTATATGATAAAATCTATTTCTCTGCCTTATATAACTGTTTTTATACTAATTTGGATGTAAATTTATATTTTGACAAGAATTCTATCAACAATTTTTAATGTGACTATGTTTATTGCCCTTCAAAACTATATTAAAAATAAATTTGAATCTTCACAAAGTTCATTTAATAATAATATGTTTTTTATTCTTACAGTTTTTTCCAAGTTATTTAAAAAAATATTTTTTAATTTTTACTTTATTCTGTTCAATAATGTTTTTTTAATTAAAATACCCCCTTCACTTTGATATTTGGTCACGAATTTAATGGCATGCACGAAAATTTGAATTCGGGAGACATGTGTGCCTCACGCGACTCACCGCGAGATTTACCAAGGGTTAAAGGCTATTTCAGCGTGATTGGATGACGGCAAGTTCGCTTATTAGAATTTCGTAAAAGCGTCCTTTTAGTGACAGTGGCATCCCCCAAAATTTGATAATAATGCATTGTCATCGACATCGAATCTATCTACCAAGTTTCAGCCTGATTGGATGGCAAGGGGGGGTAATTAGGCCTCCGCAGATTTGCCCGTCTTCAACATATACACTCACACACAGACATACATACGCACATAATCGAAGTTAATATAAAATATTTTAAAAAAAAATTAAATTTCATATTTTGGTAAGGTTTTGAAGGTTAAACTATATATAAAGTTTATATAATGTAATCAAGTTGCAGCAGCTAACTGGTTAAACTAGGGCAGCGATTTCCAGTCGGTGGGCCGTTAGTACCATGATACTGGTTCGTGGACACTGGTTGAGAATCTAAGCCAAGATAAATACTATAGGAGCTTCAGGGGTAGAAATGGGAACAATCGAGTGACTCGATTGTTAGCAACAATCGGATTATTCAATTGTATTCTTTGGTGGTGTAACGAGTGAATAATGAGTGAATTCAACAGCATAGCTAATATTATACAGTTTCAATCCAAATATTGACTCTCGTTGTGGACAAACAATGTTAAAAATCCCATTGACTATTTTTAAACTTTGTTAAATTGTTTCTAGTTTTTTTTATAATTGTGACAGCTTGTTTCTTTCTTTGTAAAAATTATTTTTTAATCGTTCTCTTACAGTATGTTTTATTAATTACTGACGCATGCACGCTCATATTCTATTAACTAGTGGGCCTTCATGTTTTCTTTTACAAAATCGGTGATCCGCACAATTAAAGAGGTTGGGAAACGTTGAACTAAGGGATATAGTATCAAATTATAAAATTCTAATTTTAAAATTTAGCAAAAAATGAAAACTCAAAAATCCATTAAAATTAAAAAACAACAAAAATTCTAAAAGTTTGGCTGTAATAATTTGTAGTCATTGGTTTCCATTTTTGCCTCTCTGCACAAACACATGTGAAGAAGTCCAAAACTTAATGAACCATGGGAAAATACCTTTTTTTCCCTTTATCACAGAGACCGTAATCTTTGAGGATTTGTTTAAAAACATGGAACTTCGTAGAGAATTGTTTTACCTAAACCCATTGTAGCGCAAACTAATTTCCGTTGAACGCTGTGGTGATCAACAGGACAATTAACGAGCAGCGTTGCTGTCTAGCCGTTTTAAATTGACCTTTGAAATTCTGCCTTTGTTTCATGGTTCAGCAAAAGGTTTGCGAGTCAAGTTTCAGTCAATGTATGTAGGGTTTAAGGAGAATGGGTTTGGAGGGTTAAGGGAAACGAGCACCTATAAAAAATCTATTTTCAACCAAAAGTTGCATTTTTCAATTTGTGTTTTCAATTGAAGTCCCATTCTTAATCTTCCGAACGTAGTTTAGATTTTGTTCTTTGCAAATTTAGAAACAAAGTTAATGACATTTAAAATGAATTTGATTCATAATTTCAATACCGGATATGGATGTTTGTTTGAAGTTCCACTTGAAATCCTTAAGTTAATAAAACGATATTTTTTTATTTGTTTTTTAATTTCAATTAATAACGATTCGTTAAATATTTCAACTTAATATCGTTACTGGTAATCTGTTAAAAGTTTATATAGCTTGTTATCGGGCAACCACTCAAAAAAATGCACAAGATTATGTGCACAAGATTTTGTCTCCCAAAAACCAACTAGACATTGTAAAAAAAAAATTAAAAAAATTAAAAAAAAAAACTCGAAGTAAAATGGTCAGTCAGAAAAAGTTGCAAAATCTAATGTTTGCCACCAAGCGGCCACGTTTAATTTCTTTGGGGTACTTATACATAATGGGCTTAGTTGGGATTACTTGAAGGAACCCCCCAATAGGCAGTCAGTACTTGGCAGGCTAAAATTATTTTGAAATATTCTCACTTTGTGCCCAATGCATTGAATTGATATTAATTCTATAAAAACTCTAGCCTGCCAAGTAAGGATTTCTTATGAGGATCCTCGAAATAATCCTAATTTAGTTCATTGTGTACTAATACCCCCAAAGAAATTAAACGCTGCTACTTGAGGACAAACATTAGATTCCATACATTTTTCAGGCTGGTCATTTTTCTTGGCGAATTTTTTTACATCGCCTAGTTGTTTTTTGGGAAATATCAATTCTTTTTATTGAGCCTGCCATGTTCTAAATGATTAAAATACAGTCGATGGATGTTTAGCGTGAATAATCATATATTCGCTCTAAGTCCAAAAGGGCGTAATCGACAACAATGTTAGATGCACATACGACTCTTTGTATTGAGAGCAACAAACATCATGATGCAATATTTAAAAAAGATTTAGGTTTGCAATCCAAATCCTGATCATTTCTTTCAAGTAGAAATGTTTTGCTTTACAACATCAACATTTTAAAAATAAATATTTTTAATAACGGCGATAATAAAATTTGGTAAAAAAAAAAACATTCATAATATTTCTTTAAATTATATTTTTGTTTGGGGGGGGGGGGGGGAGAAGGGATAGGTTGTATTTATGTGGGAATTTACTAGCACGGTGAGAGTAGAAGGGGGTGCTTGTAGGAGTAAATGCTGGGGATGGGGAGGGGCATTTGTTTAGCCCTCCATACGTACAGGGTAGTTAAAATTAAATTTAAGGTACTCAGAGGCTCGTAGCTCCAATTCTACTGAGGGGATCTGTATGAAATTTTAAAGACATGTTATGTAGATCATGCAGTTTTAGAAGAAAAAATATAGTTTGAAATGTTGCCAATAGATGGCGCTGTACTGCTAAAACCATATGCAAATGAGTAACTTCACTTTAAAAGCTATATGTATGATTCGAAACCGAACCTCTGGATGTTGCATCGGGAAGAGAACGACCAGTAACTGAACCGGCGAATGTGGTTGCAAAGGCTGCTTAAATTGCAACAACATTTTCAAGCTCTTATGCTACTGCAAAGTGGCCTTTCAATAGCACGAGCACTGGACATTCCGTGAGAAAACGTGCGTAGGATTTTACGCAAATTACTAAATTGTACCTTTACAAGTTGCATTTCATGCAAAATTTGAATCTGTACGTCTTGATTTCACCTTGCGTTTTCTGACGAGGATGCAAGAGGACAAGTTCTTGCCATCGCTTATCGCATGAACAGACGATGCTCGTTTTCACTTAAATGGTACTGAAAACACTCAGAATTTCCGCATATGGGATTCCACCAATTCTTTTGCTGTGGAATCAAAACTGCTGTATTTCCCATGCATCACGGGTATAGTGGTTAGCGTGCTAGCTTCTAGACCGCGAGGTTGCGGGTTCGAATCCCGTGCTAGGCATGGGTGTTTGTAAATGTATGTTGGCTTGTCTAATGACGAATGTTTCGGCGCATTATAGCCCTCGTGTTGCTGACGGTGCCAGATAATCTGAATACAACCAACCAACTAACCCATACATCACGATATGATCTGGTCAGCAAAATCCTCGTATGTGAACTCGTGTGACTTCTGGCTGTAGAGTTTTCTCAAAGATCGCGTTTTACAATGAAGTGTAACTAATGAAGCGGAATTCGTCCACCATGTTTTCGTCGTTTCTACTGATACTTCCGTGCGGCCGTTATTAACGAGGTGGTACGCTTTCAGCATATTGTTGACAGGCAAGGAGTGCACATAGAGCACACAAATGTGTAAAAAATAAAATATTCAGTGGTTCTTTGATTTTTTTTAACAGTTATCTTGCTTTTTACATCGTTACAGCGCCCCCTATCTGCAACATTTTAAACTATTTTTTTGCGACGGAAACCTCGGCCGCATGATCTACATGTCGTATATTTTAAGTTTCATTCAGTTCAGAACCGGAGCTACGAGCCTCTGAGTACATAATGAAAATAGTAAAAGCGTCTCGTATGGCTGGGGCATATATATAATATATATAGATATGATATTGCATTCCCAATAAAAAAAAATTACATTTTCTAATATAGAGGTCAAACAAAGAAGAGGATGACCACATTCCAGATGGATTGATAGTGTAGAAAAAGACCTAGGACAGATGGGAGTGAACCGATGGACAGCTATTGTGTCGGATAGAATCAAATGGAAAAGAATTGGAGACAGCTTTGGCCTGTAACAAGCTGTAATGCTTGGGAAGAAGAATAAATATTTTGTATATTTTATTTCATAAATATACTTTACTCATTTTATATGTTCTTGAAATATGTATTAAAAATATACCAAATATAACAAAAATATTGCCAAATGAAAAAACTAATTGAATAGTACTTGTGTACTTAGGTAACTTGGGGTTCTGTAGTTACGAGAAAAATTTGATTTCCAAAATTACTTTTTTTAAGTTTTAAAGAAAGGAAATGCAGTCGTGAAAAAAATATTTTTCACAAGGTGAAAAGAAAAATCAGAATATGAATTTTTCGTAGGAGTAATTGCCACTTCTTCTAAAAGACACACCAAATCACATTAGATACCATCCACTCGTTTGGAATCATCCCCTCACCCCTTTGTTCGGAATACCCCCTTTTCCACTACCCCAAACACATTTTTTCGTAATTAACTTCCTTCAAATCCAGCCAAATATGAAAAACAAACTTCTTTGTGCACTAAAAGTGATTGAGTTGACCTTGAGAAAAGAATTTCAACAGGGAAAGTGCCATTTTGATCATTAAATATTACACAAACATAAAAAGAGAGATATTTTCAATTTTGGACTCCTCGGACATTAATGAAATTTTGCCGAATAGCTATAATCACGAGGAAAAGAAAAAACAAGCCAGTTATTGTGTCCGAATCTCATTTAATTTCTGAAATACACGTCTGCGAAAAAGGACCACTAATAAATGCAGGTCTTGACATATCTTGCTGTACCAAACGAGGGACAGTTTTCACTCTAATAATACCGTGACGTCACTACTAATGATGGTCTGATGTCATACGAAAGTGAGATGGGATTTAAATTGGTGAATTACATGAAAATTTTGTATTATGAAGGTCAAATATTATGTCATATGGCATTCAATTTCTATAAAAATAGCCCTTAACTTTTTTCAAAATATTATGTGTTATTCTAATTTTCGTTTTCTACATCATTACGTTTCTTTGTCGAGGGTACCACAGGGAGGATTCGTTATCAAAATGTCCAAAAATCTTGTTTTTTTTTCATGTTTACCACCGCAAGAAAGTTGTCTGGGGATCTTAGTAATAGGGGACTTTTGTATGGAAATATGAACTTAATTTATTTTTCATTTTATAGCCTAACATTTCAAAGTGGTCCAAATAAGATAAAAGTATTTTTATGATAAACTGAAAATTCAAAAGTTAAATTTTGTTCGATATTGATTTTAAAATTATCCATAAATATTCATTTGTGATTACATGAAAATGAAGTCTCAAATCAATTACTTCCTTAAATCTCTACACTATCTTTAATCAAAGAAAACAGTGGGTCATTTTTCAATGTAATAAAAGCAAAAATTGGTAGTTTCAGACAATTTTTAAAGTTATTTTGGAAAACAAATGAGATTCATATATTGAACATTTATTTTTTCTATAAACTTAACAAGTGTTCCAAATTTCATTTCAAAGTATTTGGACCAAGAAGTGTATTGAATTAACATGAAATAACATGGAAACTGAAAATCCAAAAGTTAAATTTTGATTTTAAAACAATCCATAAGTATCCACTTGTGATTCTTGAAAATAAAAACAATAATCAATATTTTCCAATGAAACCAAATTTAAATCCCTACTATTAGTCGACAGAAAAGAACGGATCATTTTGCAATGCAATAAAAGCAAAAATTAGTCTATTATAAAGTCATTAATGTTGAATTCTTGTTATTAATGTGGAATTCTTGTTATTAAAATTGAATTCTAGTCATTAATATTGAATTCAAGTCATTAATATTGAATTCAAGTCATTAATATTGAATTCTAGTTATTATTGATTTCTAGTCATTAATATTGGTAATCTAGTCATTAAAAATGAAAGAAAATTAAACTTTTACTGACAGCCTCCAAAAACTTGATATAATGCACAGTCATCGACAAAGGATCTATCTGTCAAGTTTCAGTTCGTTTGGATGATTCCAAGGGTTTTCCCACCACAAAAAAAAAAAACACAAAATCGAAGTTAATAAAAGCGATTTAAAGATGTACATTTTTGACGAGATTTTTTATGAACAGGCGACTCCGAAATCGTTTGCTACAACATATTCATTTTCATGTAAGATATTCATAAGCAACAAAAGATTATTTTGCATGAAATTTGATTAAAAAAATCTAATAAAAAGAAAATCATTATTTATAAGTACCGTAAAAAAAATTGCAATACACTGTATTTTTAATCACAAGTACAAAAATAAAAAATCTCATCGCGTAAAAATAGCAGGAAAAATTACACGCGTGGATTTGTGGGCAAAAAATACATTACGAAGTTTTTAATCGATCCCTTAGCACATACAACGCATGTTTCGATCCGTCAACTGCAATGATATCTAGAGCTATCAACATCTCCTACCAAAAAATCAGCGATGCTTATAATTGGCATAATGTAATCTGTAAGGTCACGATGAAAATCAGATGTTTAACCCTAATTTCAGCTACTGTCGATTGACTCGTTTCAATATAAAAGATCAATAAAAAGAAAGCCGAATAAACTAGAGTTTCCGAGAACTGACATTTATCAGTATGTAAAAAGGAACTTAGATAATATAAAAACTCCGAGATTACAGATCTTTGAGTTATAAATATTTAGGAAAGTCAGTTTATTGAAAGCATGTGAAAGGATATCAATTTATACATATTGAAAAGTGGCCACGATGTTATTGGTCACATTGACACGATCAATGAATGATTGTTTCTTGGTGGCTTATAAACTCCAAAATTTCGTTACATATTTTATTCTTGTATGCAGGGGTGTAGTAGAGCGGGAACGCGTGGGAACGGCGATCCTTTACCTTTTTAGAAGGCGGAACGGCGTTCCCTCACCTAATTTTTTTCTTTCTTTTATCTTTTCATTAAACGCAAAGTCAAGAAAGAAACCGAAAAGGTTCTTTCCTGAGAACTATGCTGCTGTTTTCGATCTGCAGCTTCAGAGCTGAGCAAGCAAGTTGAAAAAGGCACGGCAACTAACTCACACGGCCATTCCATCAACAATCCAACACATGCACTCGACACCCCCTTCCCCCCGCCCCCCCCCCTCTCCTACTTGATTTAATGTTTCAATACTTCTTCATTAGAACTATGATTCATCCAATGCAGATTATCTTCTATATTTGTGGATGAATTCCAGGCTTCAAAGTTGCATGGTTCTTCATACACAAAATGACGCCAACTCTCTCCAAAACTGCGGTCTGCCCGATATTGTCAGTTCTTTGCGCCCTCTCCTTGATGAATGTTTTTTCTAATTTTAACGGGAACGCTAATCGATTTCTCAACAAAAGTGATGTAATTTTTTTTTTTTTTTTCCCATTTTTTTTTATATCACCCACGTGTTTTGAAATCACGGAATTATGCATTTATATTGGCTTGCCAGGTATTGGGAAAATCAAACTGATACGTTGTTTGAACATGACAAAATATATTCTAAACAGTATTGATTTTGTAACTCCTACTACTTTTTTAACTCAATACATAAAAATAATGGAAATGGGTGGCCTCAGGATGGTGCATGGGAGGATGCTTTTATTCCCTCCCTAATAGTTACTTAAATTTTTATAAAAGTGGAGAAAAGGGCAAAATTCACAGGAAAAATAAACTGTGTGCTATTTAATAATAGATTTTGTATTTGTCATAGTGAGAAGGGAAATAGTTTTGAAAAATCAAAGTTAGGGGGCAAAAAATGTTCCTTGCAACCTACAAATGTTACTGCCGAAACTCATGATATTGAATCTATTCATATTTGCTTTGAGGTTATATATTTCACTTTTCTTAATATAAAATTGCTAATGCTTTTGCAAATGGGTATAATACATCAAAATCGGGCTGTGAAATAGTGAGAAAGCAATGAAAATGAATTTAAAAATTCAAAAGTAAATTGCTTTTTGGTTTGAGATTGGGAAATCTTACATTTACAGCTTTTGCAGAGTTTATTCCAAAATGTAGCAACAGTTCTTAAAAAAATTGTTGTAGTATAAATATGGAAGGAAATTGTTCCCGATATTTTTTAAATTGTAGTGATTTTGATGACAATGTACATCTATCAATTGA
Source organism: Linyphia triangularis (assembly GCA_963978545.1). NCBI lineage: Eukaryota > Metazoa > Arthropoda > Arachnida > Araneae > Linyphiidae > Linyphia > Linyphia triangularis. The sequence goes on along the minus strand of OZ021733.1, from coordinate 40,524,435 downwards.
TGAGTCTATATTTGGTTGGTTGTTTGTACGATCAACGGCCTACTTTTATGTACAATGACGGCTAATCGTGCAGGGACCAACAGCTTAAAGTGGATTTCGAATCATAACGAACATCCATGCCTAGCACCTTTGGCATGCGAGGATAGAGCTCTAACCATACAGCCATCAGGTTTGAATCGAAACTCGATCTCTTATGGAAATTTCTCTGATTGAAAATTGTTTAAGAAATCATGTAAATAATCTGTTTAAAATGAACTGTTGATAATCTGTTTAAAATGAATTGTTCATAATCTGTTTGAAAATTGTTGCAAAAAATCTATTTAAAAATTGTGTCAATAATATGTTTGAAAATATCTTCTAATCCATTTATAAAGTGTCAAACAATCTGTTAAAATGGGTTGTGCAAAGCAAATTGTTAAAAAATCCAGATAACTTAATAGTTTTAAAAAGATATTTAAATAAAAAAACTCTAAACACACATGTTTTTCTTTTCAGTTTTGAGGAGCTCATTATCTGTTTTGAGATTATTAAAGTAAAATATAGAAAGTTATTTATTCTTAGTTGTAATTTCCACTCCCCCCCCCCCCCCATACACACACAGAAAAAAAACAAAAGTATATACGTTTGTAACGACGCGACATAGCGTTCCCATACCTTTTTATTTTACACTACACCACTGCTTGTATGCTGTTTTCTGTACGTAAGTGCTCATTTTTATATTATTCTTTTTCACTAAGGAATTAAAATCAAAGGAATTGTTTTCAAGTTTTGTTCCGTCAATGTTAACGACGCAGGAAAGGATATCGATTCATACCATATAGATAAATTATCACGATGTTATTGGTTACATTGAGACGATCAATTAATGCTTGTATCTTGATGGCTTATAAACTTCACAATTTTGTTACACATTTTATACCTGTATGATGCTGTTTACTGTAAGTAAGTGCTCATTTTTATATTATTCTTTTCCACTAAGGAATTAAAATCAAAGGAATTGTTTTCAAGTTTTGTTCCGTCAATGGTAGGCTCTGGGTTTGTGTTAACGACGCACGAATGGATATAAATTCATGCATATTGATAAGTAGCCACAATTTTATTGGTTAAATTGATTTGGTTAATCTTTGCTTCTTTGTAGTTGACATAAACTCTGAAATTATCCCATATTTTGTTCATCTAGGCGAATTACTCTATGTAAGTATTTGCATTTCTTTTATCATTCTTATTCTTTTCCACTAAAAAACTAAAATCAAATTGATTGTGTTCAATTATCGAGTCCTTTCAATGATTGACTCTGGGTTAGTATTTCGCTGGTTAGTTTTATATTTATCGTGTACTCTACAATATTAAAATTGTGATTTCTACTCCCCTTTCCTACAGTTAAAAGTTTAAATGAAGAAGTAACAAGTTATTAAAAACTTTCAGAATCAAACAATGTTCTTCTGATTAATGTAAATTGAGTATTTTTAGTTACATTCATATTCCATTCATTTTTTACATTCCATTCATTTTTTATGAGACATTAGTAAACTTCCAACTTAAAGTATTTAAATTAAATAGAGCTTTTTTATTATATGTATATTGTAAATTTAATGAAAATATCGGATAAATATCGTAATAAATTTAAAGATTTCTAAAAAATAGAGACTGCATTAAGTTTTTATCTTAGAGGAGAAAGTAGCCTAATATACCTAAGTTTCTGTGGTTAGGGGTCGTTCAAATATTACGTAAGCATGTTTTTGGTAATTTTTGACCCCCTCCCCCCCCCCCTTCTTAGCAAAAATAAACAAATCGCATACCCCCCCCCCCTCTATAATTACGTAAGCATACGGTACCCCCCCCCCCTCCTCCTGATTTTTTTTTTTTTTTTTTTTTTTTTTGTAACGTTAATAATCTAAAAAAAAAAGTTAGGATTCAATGCAAATAATGAACTTTAACTCGCCTTAAAAGGAAAAAAATATATATTTTTAATTTTTTTTAAATCTTAAGTTTATCACAATTTTAATGGCACATAAATGTAATTTTCATAATCAATTAAGTCTATCTAGTCAGATGTTATCCAGGGTTGCTCTAGCCAGTTTTTAATGTCTGAAATTATAGGGTTTCTGACATCTGATGTTATTGCTTCATCACTTGTTTCGCACAAAGAATCTGGGCAAACTTCCTCTTCGCTTATCCACTCGGTATCTTCCATGCCTTCTACATAATTGATGACGCACATCAGTTCATTTGCTCGACGAGCAGCAATTCTCATAGGCCGAACTAGGCAGGCTCTCTGGCTATTTTCGCCATGAACAATTTTCTTATGACGAATTGTCGATTTTAGTGAAGCGTGGTACAAACCACATTTCCCACAAGTCCTTGCAGACAATTGTGATTTGATGGACGGACAAAAATAGTCATATGGCATTTTTAAAAATCCCCCCAGGGGGACATGCAGGTTCAAGCTTAGCCGGAGACTTAATTCCAGGAATTCCCCTTCCTCACTTGTTATTAAATCGTGTGGTGTTTGGGCCATTTTGATAGGTGGAGGTATAAAGCATTCTTTTAAAATGCGAAATAATCCACTACGAGCAGGAGAGCAACACTGCTTTTCTTCGCATTTTACAATTTGTAGAAAGTATTGACTCTCTTGCACGTGCTTCGGATACCAGTTCATATCACAGTTTTTTTTTTTTTAGAAATAAAGGGATTATTAAATGCTTACGTAAGCATCACTCATACCCCCTCCCCCCCCCCCCCTTGTCAGCAAAAATAAGCAAATCGCTAACCCCCTCCCCCCCCCCCCCCCTCAGGTGCTTACGTAATACTTGAACGGCCCCTTATAGACTAACACCTAGATAATTTCTATTGGCTAAATGTTTAACTTAGGTCACTCAACGGGTTCTTAGAATGGTTGTTTGTTTTAATTTATATTTTAACGAAATCTCCTAAAAAATTTGCCTAAAATAATTCTGATACAATTCTTTTTAAGCATCTTTTCTCTTAATTTTAAATTGATTTTAAATTCTCCTATAATTAAAAATTTATGTGAAAAGAATTATTTTACATGTTTATTAAACAATTCATTAATTTATATAAATACTATACGGCCCCTTGACAGCCAATACGCAATAATGTTTAATAGTTTTTGTTCTCGTTTGTTGTTAAATATTCTAAAATACCTACAAACCAAAATCCTTAAATTTCTAATAAGCATACAAATAATAAATTTAAATGCAACTTACATGGCATGTATGATTCATGATAGAGAATTACAGATGAATTAAGATGAGATGTCCTGAATACCTAGAAGAAAGTTTTGTGCTTTAGGACATGAAATCTGAAATTTTGGCGTACATTAAAATATGCATACACAACTCAAATATTAATTACAATGTAAACTAAAAGAGTACGATACTATATAAAATATAGCGATTACGAATGAATAAAATTTTACTAGCGATAGTTATATCGTGTTTTAACATTAAATATTACAATTTTAAAAAATTCCGTTTACATTTTTAAATTCAATAACTAACGTATTAATTTCATGAACACTTAAATGTTAAATAAATTACTTAAAGTATCATTGCATTTTATTAATTTTACATCATTGTTGGTGAATGTTGATAATTAAGATCCAAGCTGTAATGATATTTGAGAAATATTCATGGGAAATTGGCTTTAAAAGGTTCACGTAAGAATACATACATCTAGTAAAAAAATGTTTTATTTTAGTAAACACAAAAATGCGATAGACTTTTCAAATTTTAGTTTTTATGAATTCCCAAAAGAAACGTTTTCATGTCCTCGAAATAAGAAATTCGAATTCCTCAACTTTTTAACTTTTGTTTTTATATTTTAGTTTTCTATTAAAGAACACTTTTTAAAGTTTTCTTAAAAATTCTTTTTTGGAGGGACTAACTGAATCTGCACGAATAATAGTTCCGAAAAGTTTTATTAAAACTCTTCAAGAAATTGATGGTTTGCATGAAATTATTTAACGACGCTTTCTTTTAAATGTCTAATTTTTAACACATGTTAAACGCTAATATTTATTTTTAATTTGTAGTTGGGTAAAATCCCATCAATTAGTAGTTACTTTGATCGGAATAAAGTAAAATTATAATAATTTTTTTTTTAATTTGTTCCTTTAAATTACAGCATTTGTTACAAATAGACAGCATTTACAAATAGACAAACACTGTAGTCTCATATTTTATTATATAATTATATTTAAAATATAAATGAAAATGTGTCTTAACAACAAATCGGCAACTAAACATCTGAACAAATATTCTAATTATCGTTTTTATATCGTTAATATAACGTAAATTCTTACCTGGTTAAAACTTATGAAATATCAGAAACTCGCTAAATTGTTAATAACATTGATGCGGCGACAATGTTAATAAATAATGAAACTTCCGACCAATAAAGAATAAAAGTAAACTAAAATATCCAGTTACTATCAGACGAGAACTAATAAACGTTGCATTATTTTTCCAAACTTCAAAATATCTATTCTAAAAATAAAAAAAAATATCGTTTGCTCAATGAATATGAATATTTTGCAAGAGTCAAATTATTTGTTTTCGCGTTTAGTGGGACCAATATTCATAATAATTAGGCGAGTTTTATCCTGCATATTAACTTAATAGGCTAACATAGTAAGGACAAGTTAAATATGGTTGAAATATTTTGGCTCATTAATAAAATTCTTTAAAAAATTAACTTTAATTCTTTTGGTGGTGGTGTAATGACGTCATGATTGATTTAACGATTGATATATATCCACTATGTTTTTGATCTAGCACCAGGTGATGCAAAATTTCAATTCGTAATAATCGATTTTCCTTTTAATTTGAGTTTTTTCAATTAACAGTAAGTATTATTAATTACTCATTTCCAATATTTAATTTTAAATTATAACATTTGCAAAACATTTTCTTTTACCATTCCAAAAAATACAGGACAAAACAGAGTTTAATGAACTTTAAGACATGGTGTATTAATGCTTTTATTAATTAGTAAATAGCGTGGGGTATCATATTAAAAAATAATGTTGAAAACTTAAAAGGCAACACAAAATGCTCTAATAATCGAAAAGATACAACAGTTTTACAAAAAAAAAAAAAAAAAAAAAAAAAAAAAATTCGATTCCATGATATAAAATCAAGATCCCCTATACATTGGGATACGCAAAAAAAAAAATCCGAACGATGGCTATATCTTCGGTTCTAATTGTCGTAGAATCTTGCGATCTGCACCAAAATGTTTGTTTTTTACGATTTTCTATATACCTGGAGTACAACAAATTCTTGGGGTTGTTTATAAAGTAAATTTAACTCTATCTTTGAAAATTTCAATACGAACCCCTATTTTTTAAGTTTTCATTCTATTTAGAATACTTCGTTTACCCTGAATATCTAATTTACTTGTAGTTCATTATGTTGAGAAACACGTCACTTATGAGCGAAAATGTTTTGACCGATCAAGACGTAATCTATTACACGGTCACTTAAGTGAGGTTTTTACATTTTTGCCAAAATATTGAGAACCAAAAGTCAGAATGGAATGCAAAAAATATATAATATTATGGGGTTGCTATTGAATTTTTCGAAGTTTGCTTCAGTTTAAATATGAAGACTACCCCTTATAACAAAAAGAATAATATATACAATTATTAAAATCCTTCCATGATTTACAACGGTACTTGACATTTGTTATTTCATCAATTAGAATATATGATATAGCAATCGTTCGGATTTTTTTTTTATTTTTTTTTTTAACGATTCTTTTTTACTCTCTTTATACAAAGCAAAATTGATAAATAATACGCCAATTTAAAGGCTACGACTTCCGCTTCTGACGAATAGTTAATTTATAGTTGCACATTAAGTCATTTGTTTTAAATCGAAGTTAAAAATGTTATTTTAGTTCTTTATAGGGGGGCGCGACATACCCGCGCATAATACCCGCGACAGATTTTTCTGCGGCCCGCCGGCACCACAGCGGATAAAAAAAAAAAAAAATCAAATTTCACGACATGGACTTTTTTTTTACATAATTGTAATTTTCCGAAATAATATGTGTTAACTATGTACAAGGTGAAACCGAAAAGTAAGGTGACTGATGTCATAATAATCACTGTATTATATATGTGCAGATAAATACATCACTGTCCTTCAGAGTAGTTCCTGCCGTCTACAATACACTTCTGACAACGTTCATACAAGTTCTTGAAACTTCTGAAAAAGTCCTCCTTTAAGACTGTCTTAAGTTCCTTGGTAACAGCATCTTGAACATCTGAGATGCTTGAAAATCGGTTTCCCTTCAGCGCCAATTTCAGTCGTGGAAAGAGGAAAAATCTGCTGGCATCAGGGGAATAAGGATTTTTTCCTCTTTCCATGACTGAAATTGGCACTGAAGGGAAACCAATTTTCAAGCATCTCAGATGTTCAAGATGCTGTTACCAAGGAACTTAAGACAGTCTTAAAGGAGGACTTTTTCAGAAGTTTCAAGAACTTGTATGAACGTTGTCAGAAGTGTATTGTAGACGGCAGGAACTACTCTAAAGGACAGTGATGTATTTATCTACAAATATAATACAGTGATTATTATGACATCAGTCACCTTACTTTTCGGTCTCCCCTTGTAGAACAGAGTTCTCCAATACGTGTCCGAAGAAACTATATAAAGAAGCATTCAGTAAGGTGGCTTTCATCAAAAGTAAATACAGGAACAAGTTAACTGAATCTCTTTTGGACAAATTATTGAAATCAACTACAACAAATACTCCGAAAAACATACTCTATTATAAAATAAACTGAACAATTTCCACCGCATCGTCTCACAAGTCACAAAATATCGACTAAAACGGAGTAATCTGGAAGTACAGTTTAAATACTTTTATTAAAAGTTAGGTCAAATCGCATTTTCACGTTGAAACAAAAGATTCACTTCTTTTTTAGACTTTGGTTTACTAAAAATGAATTTTTTTTTTTTTAATCATTTAAAAAAAAAGAATCAAATATCAATTGTAATTTTATTAGGATAATTTTTTCCCCCCAGTTTTCAGAAATGCTATTTATTGTTAAATCGATAATAATTAAAGAAACATATTTTTGTGCATCCGGCCCGCGAAAAGCTCCAACATAAGTCATACGGTTCGCCTCTAAATGTTAGTGGCGAACGCTGATGTAGAGGATCTATTGGTACTCTATGAGAGATGGTATTTAGTATGTCATACTTACTTTTCTTTATTACTTATTTTTAATAACTATTTGCATGTTTTTGTACTCAAGTTAAAATAAGTAGGTACATATTTCAAATTATGAACACTTTTTTTGGTGTGGTAAGAAGAATTTCAGCTTGAAAGAAACGAACAGGATTTGTATTGTAAACTTCTACAGTATTGCATCATGATATTTATTGTCACTCTCAATACAAAACAAAAAGTCATATGTGAATCTAACGCTTACGCAATTTTGCGTTTAGAGCTAAGATATTATCATTCACGCTGAATTTACCATCAATCGTACTTACTCATTGAGAACATAACAAACCCAACAAAAAGAATTGATATCTACAAAAAAACAACTGGACGTTGTAAGAAAACCCGCCAAGTAAAATGGTCAGTTAGAAAACGTTATGCAATCTAATGTTTGCCGCAGCGTTTAATTTCTTTGAGGTATAGTGGTACACATTGAACTGAATCGGGACTGTTGGGAGGAACCTCCATAAACAATCAGTACTTGGCAGGGTAGAGGTTTTGTAGAATATCAATTCATTGCAATGGGTACAAAGTAGCTAAAATATATGAAATGAGATTATTTCGAAATATCTCTAGCCTGTCAAGTACTTATTGCCTATGGGTGTTCCTCCCAATAATCCCAATTTATTTCAATGAGTAGAATATGTGTCCAACAATCCTAATTTAGTTCAAAGAAATTAAACGTGGCGGCCGCTTGATAGCATTAGATTTCATAACATTTTCTGGCGGAGCATATTACTTGACTGGTTTTTTTTCCCAACGTCTAGTTGTATTTCGGGTAAAAGTCAAAGTACAAGATTTTAAAATCTTTGCTTAATCTTGAGAAAAAAAATTATACTTATAAAAGCTAATTTTTGAAAACATTTTATTTTTAAATTCTAAAAAATCGTTTACAAAATTGAATTAAAATCATCCAACCAGTTAACTTATCATTCAACTGGATAGTATTTCGGATGTCCATACATTAATATGATGCACTGATAAATGTTCCACTTTTATTCTTCGACTTAGGGTATGAAGAACAAAATAATTTTTAATTTTCAAATATCTTAACTCCCTTACCTCTAAAGGCGCTCTTTACATATTTTAATGTACAAAAAGTTTTTGTTGCCTCTTTTTTAAGGTATAAAAAAGTACACAAAACAAATTCTAATATCTGCAGAAGTGTGTGTTGTGAAAGAATCATATTATGTAAAAAAAATCTGAAAGCTTGATTTGAAATAATTTGAATTTTTTTTTTTTTTTTTTTTTTGTGACGTTGAACGCCAGAAAGGACCATCCGATAGTTTGATTTTTGCTGTTTCTACCTGGTTTTTCCAAAATTATTCATGCCAGAACGGACCAAATGTGGTTTGTCTAATGAAAACTAAGTTAACGATTAAATAAATCACAATTGGTCCGTTCTGGCTCTCAACGCCTCATATAAAGTTTGGATAGATATAATTTTGTAATCTTTTGAAAGTTTATTCAATATATAGAAATCTTTTGTATTTGAGTATTACAGTTATGTATTGAGTATTACAGTTATGTATTGAGTATTACAGTTATGTATTGAGTATTACAGTTATGTATTGAGTATTACAGTTATGTATTGAGTACACTTTTCATCCAAGAAATGTAGTAAAACGTTTCGAAAGTTCAGACAAAGCAATAACTAAAAATTATGACTTCTGAAAGGTAACATACTTCAATTCCTCTATTCTACACTAGATAAATAGTAAAACATTAAAAGTTAAGACAACGCAAAATACCAAAAATATACCTCCGACAGTTATCGTATGGCATCGATAAAATCAAACCAATTTAAACATCTTTTTTTTCTCAATCCTTCACCATTTCACCCCAACCCAAATTTTAAAAAAAAAATGGAAATTTTCTCACAGTTAACTCAAGCGCATTGCATCTCCATTGGACAAAAATCATCCAATCCCATCCTCTTTAAACTAACTTTGGCGCACCAAGTTCCCGCAGAAAACATTCATTTGGCGAGTTGGTCATAAAATGGTAACCCAAGTCCGCGTCTCACAAAGAACTCAATCTTGAGTGTTTTGTTCCCAAGTAAAACGGCGCGACGACAACTTGCTCACTGTGGAGATGTAAAGCCGAAGTGTTAGCACGTTGTATACGGATTTAAACGCTTGAGGGCGATAGGAAGCGCCCATCTTAAGCCACTTATAAGCTTTGCTCCCCAAAATCATCAATGTCTTGTGATCGCTTGGATATTCGGACTTAGTGGATTTTGCGACACGGACTTTTTTCCGGAAATCGTTTTTAATTATTGTTTTCCTGTTAATAACAACGTAAAAAGTAAGTTATTTTATTTATTATTTCTTGCTTCCAATACAATTTTTTCTGACATTTTGAGGATAAAGAGGAGTTAGCGTTCCAAATAGCACAGATACATTAATTAAAAAAATTGGTGATATTTTGTCACACACATAATTTGGTGATATTTTTGCAGTGCCAATAGTTTCAGACAAATCCAGATTAAATATGCTTAACAAAATATTGCTAATATTGATGAATTTTCATAAAATGAATTTTTCCTATTTTGGAACTCTAATTCTTTAAGTATCTTAACTGAAGAATTATGATTAACTGTAGAATATTATAATAAACTTTAAAAACTTATTAATTGAATTAACTTCAGAAATAATTTGATGCACTTTTTAGAACACTTTCTAGATTATTATCATGTTACTTGTAGTTTTTGGAAAAGTACAAAATTGTACAAACGAGTTCAATATACCAAAATGTAATTTGATATAATTTTAAGAAATGTCTTTTTGAAATTTTTTGAAAGAAATGTCTCAGGAAGTTCTTGCATTAAGTTTTCTGTTTTGTTTTAAAATGTTTTATTTTCTATTGTTTTTATGTAAATATATACGAATGAAAATTTTTGATTTTGCATTTTCCTAGGGTTGAAAAACTAAATTAAGCAATAAACGTTTTAAAGTATAAGTAAAAGGATAAAGGGTTTGTACTTTATTCAACCCACGTTTTTCTTTTTATGGTAATGATTTCATAATTTAAAACAATCATTTGAAATTTTCGAATACAAAGTAAAATCAAATAAGTATTTCAACATGATTTGGTATTACTTTATTCATTAAACAATTAAAAGGAAATTCAAAATGCTTTTATTTCCTACTAACTATTATATACATTTTTAATTTCTTGAGCTCAATCACAAAAGTTTGGTATTTTGGGCACTTTTACATTTTGCTTTCTTCGTGATACTTTTTTCCTTGAAATCCCAACTTTAAAACCAAAAATTCATTAAATTTAAAATGTATTGGTTTTCCCCATTAAAATTAACTACTGCGAATTGTGTACTGCTAACAATAGATGTTTGCACTCAAGTTAATTTTTTTTTGGTCTGTAGGAGTTTTTGTAACTGTCTAACTGAAATCTAGAAAAGTTTTGCCGTGAAATTATCGATAAATGATGCTTTATAGTTTTTTTTTATAACCATATCTTACTTCATTTCGATTCATATTATTTCTATTTCGATATTGGCAAAAAATCATATTTCAACGCTTCTGCTTTTATGTCCTATTGAATTTGAATTTTCTCTAGAGCCAATTTGATATTAATGAGCGATAATTTTCAGATGTTTCTTGATTTTTAAATTATAAGATACAAGAGAACATTTTAATAAATACCAGTGATTTTTATATATATTTTATTTTCCATCAATATCCAAGCATCATTTCCATCGAACCTCGTTAATACCAACCCGCTTAACAAAAACTTCTTTTAACGTGAAATACATCAAGCTTTTAACATGAACACGTGAGGGGTTCTTTCTTATAACGGTTAAGGGAAGGACATTTTCCAGTGACTATAAAATGAAATCAGTATTGTGGAAAAACGCAGGTGGATAAATTTACTCTTAAATTTTATAGAAGGGAAGATTAACTCTTGCTTATTCAAAACTCAACTCAAATTATAAATGATCTTTTCTAGCTATTGTTTTTTTACAAAATGCATGCAAAAATGCATGGGATTTAATAAGGATGTCTTTTTAAGTTAAATGAAATTAAGTAGTGTTTTTAGCAACTTCAATCTGTGTTAAATTAATAGAATTTTTTAGAATTTTAAAATGATTTACCTTAACATTTCATAATAGAGAAGTTTATATGTTTGAATTTATCGTACTTTTTTCGTCCCCTATACAAAGAAATTGACATCTTTTTTTTTTCCTTTGAATTCGAGAAAAAAGTTTATACCATATTTGATGGAATTTAACAAGCTTCTGTAGGTAGGAGGTCCAGCTAATGATCAGAAGCTCAGTATTTCAAAACCAGTGTTATGAGCAGTCATTTAATTTTATTTAATTTTAAAAAAATGAGTATCTCACTCAAAATTAAATTAAGTGTTTTAATAACTCGGATAAACATCCCATTTACAAGAAAATTCGTACACAGTTAAAAACGCTTACGATCCGAGGTATAGTACCATTAAATCGTGAAACTAAGCACCAAATGTTGGTTGCAGCTAAATGGGAACTAATTTTTGGTGAAAGGTGGATCAAATTTTAACTGTGTACATTCTACTTGTATCTAAGTATCCTGTTTCAATAGAGCTCTGACAACTGGTGAGTTACCAATCCTGCGAGATTTCACGTCATCGTGATGATAAACGGTAAATGTTCGCCAAATCTAGGCTCTTCTGCTAGGTGGAATTGCTTCAAATCAAGGCTCTTTTGTTAAATGGAATTGTTCTAAATCTAGGCTCTTTTGCTAGATGGAATTGTTCAATTCATCAAAAAGATGACAGTGTACTTTCATCACTCGATGGTTTATTACGTACCAATTTAAAATTATCACTAATGTAGAGAACGTATAGAATTAACTTTTGGTTACCTAAAAGGAAAAATGTGTGACATTAGCGTGCACGTAACAACTTAGTGCCACTTTTTTTATAATTCAAGGTCATGTAAATCTCTAATAAAAATACATATTTACTTTACGCCCCATTTGAAACTATAGAATTATTTTGATATTTCTTTTGAAAATTCATAATGATGGGTACAAAGGCTATTAAAAACGACACCTTTCTGGCAACGCACTTTCTTCCTCTATACGACAAAACCTTTCTCCAAGATTTTCTTTTGATGTAACTCTAACTACTAAATAGCTTGTGAATTTCAATTTTGACCTAAGCTGATCATTGCGCATTTATTCCTTATAGCCTTAAGTAATTCGTGAGAAATGATTGTTTTTTAACATCTGTAAAGCTATTTCGAAGCGTCTTTAATTACACTAATTCACTATGAATCCATAACAATTGCAATTTTTTAGTATTTCTTCAAATTCGTCTTTAATTGGTTAAGAACCAGTCTTTTTGTTCAGGAAACCATTTTCCCATTATCCTACATTTCTCTTTTTTGAATCTAACGTGGGAGAAACTTTACAGCATTGATTTTTTATCTAACATGATTACAAGAACCATACGCATCTCGCATTTTTTACGTCTGTAAAGCTATTTTAAATTATCTTTAAATATACTGTATCCAATTCAGTCTTTCTGTGCATGAAAACATTTTTCCTATGTCTACGTTTCTTGACTTTGAATCTTCATTCTCTCTGGGGAGAAACTTTTAACCATTTTTTATCTAACATGATTACAAAAAACATACACATCTCGCGTTTTTTACATTTGTGAAGCTATTTTAAATTATCTTTAAATATATTGTATCACTGTAAATATAAAACAATACTTTTTTATATATATGTTTTTTAAATGAGCTCATGTCCCTTACTTTCAAGAGAATTTAGTCTTTTTGTTCAGGAAGCCATTTTTCCATTATTCTACGTTTCTCTTTTTTGAATCTCCATTCTAGCGTGGGAGAAACTTTTAACCATTTTTTTCATCTAACATGATTACAAGAAACATACGCATCTCGCATTTTTTACGTCTGTGAAGCTATTTTAAATTATCTTTAAATATACTGTTTCGAATTCAGTCTTTCTGTGCATGAAAACATTTTTCCTATGTCTACGTTTCTCGACTTTGAATCTTCATTCTCTCGTGGGAGAAACTTTTAACCATTTTTTATCTAACATGATTACAAGAAACATACGCATCTCGCGTTTTTTACATCTGTGAAGCTATTTTAAATTATCTTTAAATATACTGTATCAAATTCAGTCTTTCTGTGCATGAAAACATTTTTCCTATGTCTACGTTTCTCGACTTTGAATCTTCATTCTCTCGTGGGAGAAACTTTTAACCATTTTTTATCTAACATGATTACAAGAAACATACGCATCTCGCGTTTTTTACATCTGTGAAGCTATTTTAAATTATCTTTAAATATACTGTATCAAATTCAGTCTTTCTGTGCATGAAAACATTTTTCCTATGTCTACGTTTCTCGACTTTGAATCTTCATTCTCTCGTGGGAGAAACTTTTAACCATTTTTTATCTAACATGATTACAAGAAACATACGCATCTCGCGTTTTTTACATCTGTGAAGCTATTTTAAATTATCTTTAAGTATACTGTATCAAATTCAGTATTTCTGTGCATGAAAACATTTTTCCTATGTCTACGTTTCTCGACTTTGAATCTTCATTCTCTCGTGGGAGAAACTTTTAACCATTTTTTATCTAACATGATTACAAGAAACATACGCATCTCGCGTTTTTTACATCTGTGAAGCTATTTTAAATTATCTTTAAATATACTGTATCACTGTAAATACCAAAAAATACTCTTTTTATATCTGTTTTCTAAATGAGCTCATGTCAATTATTTTCAAGGGGATTCAGTCTTTCTTTGCACGAAAACATTTTTCTTATGTCTACGTTTCTCGACTTTGAATCTTCATTCTCTCGTGGGAGAAACTTTCAACCATTTTTTTATCTAACATGATTACAAGAAACATACGCATCTCGCGTTTTTTACATCTTTGAAGCTATTTTAAATTATCTTTAAATATACTGTATCACTGTAAATACCAAAAAATACTCTTTTTATATCTGTTTTCTAAATGAGCTCATGTCCCTTATTTTCAAGGGAATTCAGTCTTTCTTCGCACGAAAACATTTTTCTTATGTCTACGTTTCTCGACTTTGAATCTTCATTCTCTCGTGGGAGAAACTTTTAATCATTTTTTATCTAACATGATTACAAAAAACATACACATCTCGCGTTTTTTACATTTGTGAAGCTATTTTAAATTATCTTTAAATATATTGTATCACTGTAAATATCAAACAATACTTTTTTATATATATGTTTTTTAAATGAGCTCATGTCCCTTACTTTCAAGAGAATTTAGTCTTTTTGTTCAGGAAGCCATTTTTCCATTATTCTACGTTTCTCTTTTTTGAATCTCCATTCTAGCGTGGGAGAAACTTTTAACCATTTTTTTCATCTAACATGATTACAAGAAACATACGCATCTCGCATTTTTTACGTCTGTGAAGCTATTTTAAATTATCTTTAAATATACTGTATCAAATTCAATCTTTCTGTGCATGAAAACATTTTTCCTATGTCTACGTTTCTCGACTTTGAATCTTCATTCTCTCGTGGGAGAAACTTTTAACCATTTTTTATCTAACATGATTACAAAAAACATACAAATCTAGCGTTTTTTACATTTGTGAAGCTATTTTAAATTATCTTTAAATATACTGTATCACTGTAAATACCAAAAAATACTCTTTTATATCTGTTTTCTAAATGAGCTCATGTCCCTTATTTTCAAGGGAATTCAGTCTTTCTTCGCACGAAAACATTTTTCTTATGTCTACGTTTCTCGACTTTGAATCTTCATTCCCTCGTGGGAGAAACTTTCAACCATTTTTTATCTAACATAATTACAGGAAACATACGCATCTCGCTTTTTTTTTTTACATCTGTGAAGATGAAAAAAATTTATTTATCTATTATCTATTTTTAATTATCTTTAAATATATTTTATCACTGTAAATACCAAACAACAATACTCTTTCTTTTCAATGTTTTCTAAATGAGTTCATGTCCTCCTTATTTTTAAGGGAATTTTCAAGAACCAGTCTTTTTGTTCCCGAATCCATTTTTTCGAAATCTATGTTTCTCGATTTTGAATCACCTTTCTTTCGCCGTAGAAACTTTAAACCATTTTTTTTTTGTCTTACATAGTTACAAGAAACATGCGTATCTTGCGTTTTTTAACATAGAATAAAGTTTTTTCACTTGAAAATAGGAAAGTAAATATTTGTTATGGAATCTTACCATGTTAGAAGGGAGTTTGCGATATATTTTCAACTTTCATTGGCAAGCACCATTTTCTACAATTTTTAATGACTGGTCAAAACCATTCTGAAGAGAGGTGCAGAGCATAAACTGAACACCCAACATGCACAGACGTACACGTTTTCATAAACTTTTTAGCGGAATTTCTTTGGACTTTCTGCGATAAAAAACTAGATTGGAAATACTTTCTACAGAAAGCTTATGTAATTTACTCAACATTTTTAAAAAATATTATTAATATACTAAAAACACTAAATGCTCACAATTCTGAATAATTCAAAACTAAAGACAATATATTGTATTTGCGGGAAGTCCATTCAACAGGAGATCAGTGAGTTTTAAATGTAACAAGGTCGATGTTTTCTGTTATGGGATTCATAAAGTAATGTACAATGGTGAACCCAAAAACTTATTTTTCAATATCGTTGTAATGAATTTTTAAAATGTTAATTATCGTTATTTTACCTTTTCTCCACAGTCTGCTTATACTTTCGGCACTGATAGTATTCCTGTGTTAAAGGGCCTTCACTTAATTCCCTAAGACACAGTATATTTCCAGCAGTCTAGCCAATACTGTCCACTTACTTTAACAATAGTAATGTTTAAGAAATCTTTTCTGTAGACTAAAAAGGCGGCACTCTTTATAAATAAACTGCGGGGGGGGGGGGGTCTTAATCTTGTTGCAATAGTATTGTCACACTTTGGATTTTCTCATCTTGACAGAGCTTTTCTTTCAAACGCGCCACTTTTGCGGATTTGTATCAAAGCTAGAGGATTAGCCGTAAATGCCCATCCATCATGATTAGAGTTGGGTTCTATTCACGATGTTGCGTACCAATTCAGAGGGACAGAATAGTTCAATGTTTCTAACACGAAAGCAAAGAGGTTCCATGAAGAGGAATGTAGACTTCAGAAACATAGTTTCATGAATAGCGAGACAGGTTCTTAAAAATGTTCCTTGAAAGAAACATTGTGTTGTTTAAAAACAAATATCACTTTTATGGAATTTGTTAAAAACTTTTATTAGAGTTAACGTAGATTTCTTTTAATCGAGTGCAGAGTCTTTAACACGTTAAGCGCCAGGCGAATTCTAAAGGAATTCCCCTTCAGGCCACGCGCGCTGCTTAAAAGCGCTGGTATTGCGGCATAACAGTTCGAAGCGAACTACTAACAGGTTGGTTGGTTGGTTGTTTGTTTTCAGATTATCTGGCGCCGTCAGCAACACGAGGGCTATAATGCGCCGAAACATTCGTCATTTGACAAGCCAACATACATTTACAAACACCCATGACTAACACGGGACTCTAACCCGCAACCTCGTGGTCTAGAAGCCAGCACGCTAACCACTATACCGGATCGGCACTAACAGATTTGAATATTTGATATATTTGATCGGCACTAACAGATTGAAATATACTCGATACAGCTGTGTAAATATATTAGGGTCATTGATTCTTATCGTAGAAGATATTTACGTTTAGAATGAAATGCTTATAAATATTCATTCCACACGTTTACGCAGCATTGCCAGACCTCGGACTTAAAATTCTTAGGTAGGCAATTTTTCACAAAGGCATTTTGGACATATTGATATTTCAATGGATACAAATATTATTAAATATACTAGTACTTCAAAAACTAAGAATTCCTGCACTTTAAAAAGTACTAAGAAAGGCACTATGTCAAATTATAGGTGTGGGAAAAACAACAGCGTACTGTCAGCCACCGATGGCTGACACGGCATAAACGGAAAGTTCAGTATCAGCCACCGATGGCTGATGTGGTACTCAACGTGTTAAGAAAGGAATCCTAACTTTGAAATGACATGACTGCGAAACATTGACGGATATAAGTAACAAGAGGTAGTTGGATTGACAAGTATGACTTTTTAAATGCACCAGTTTTCAAAATTGGTTGATGGAAGTACTTTTAATGGCTTACAGATGACGCCCATTTTTATTTGGACGGATTTATCAATAAACAAAACTGGTGAATATGAGGTACCGAAAACCATTGTCTTGCAAAACTATTGTATTCTACAAAAGGGACCGTTTGAACTGCACTACTAATAACAGGATCATCATTGGGTTCTTTTTCAAAAGGAAACCCCCGATAAACTTATTCCACTATATTCAGATTTTACAGCAATTCATTAACGTATTTCAATATTGTAATTAACACATTGTTGACCGGTCACGAGTTAACTCGTGTTTTCATGGCCCAACGTTGCCGACCGGTTACGAGTAAACTCGTGATATGCTATTTTGTTCCCCATCACCGTTGTTTTCTCAGTGCGATGTTGATTGTTAAGGCCTGACTTGCATCCCTCGGGGCCCAAAGCACATCATATTTTCGGGGCCCTATGCAAATTTTTAGAGAGGGTGCCCAATAGTTATATTGACAGTGCTTTCCGGAAGGATTTTCGTCTTCAGTCTGCAAGTTTATTGATAACCATTTTCTAAAGTCTAAAATCATACAACAAAAAATCAACCAAAATGCCAATCACCTTAATTTTACTCTTTTTCCCCCCCAAGATTTAGGTGTTTAACGACTGCTACTTAAAATCAGTTTAAGTTCGTTGTTTATTTGTTTTCAAAACGTAATTAAAAATGTTAAAAAAGAACCCGGTGTTCAATTTAACTACGACAACTTGGAAAATTTTGGGGTCCCCAAAAGTTTGTGGCCCCAAGTCTGGCCAATTACGGAATAATAGCCGGTGACATAAGATAAATTCTCAGTAAAATTGCCGGTCAACAATGTATTAATTTTGCAAACCTGTGTATTTAAAATTCCATATCTGTCTATTCAACATTCCGCTTGTCTATTATTTCCGTCTCTCAGTTTTGCAGTTATGTCATTTCAAAGTTAGGTAGCCTTTTTTCTGAAGGATCCTGGACTTTCCTATCCCATTGACCTAATGTAATGTTTTCTCTATCACATTACCAGACAAATATTGTTTCAAAATGTACGGCATTTTGTACCATATCTAATAATCATAATCATAATAATAATAATAATAATTTGACACGAAATTTGAATGGATCAGGCAGCGAAGCTTTCATATTATTCACTGTATTTATATTATCTCACTGTTTTGCAGTTATCTCATTTCAAAGTCTTTTTCTGAATCCCATTGACATAATGTAATGTTTTCACTGTCATATTGCCTGACAAACATTGTTTCAAACTGTATGGCATTTGTACCCTATCTAATAATAATATGGCTCAAAATTTGAAAGGATAAAACAGCGTTGCTTTAATACTATTTATTGTTTTTATACTATCTCACTGTTTTGCAGTTATGTCATTTCAAAGTCTTTTTCTGAAGAATCCTGTACTTTCCTATCCCATTGACCTAATGCAATGTTTTCTCTACCACATTACCTGATGTATTGCTTCAAAATGTATGGCATTTTGTACCCTATCTAATACTAATAGAATATGACTCGACATTTGAAGGGATAAAACAGCGAAGCTTTTATACTATTAGCCTACACTTAAAAAAAATATTTAAAAAAATATCACGAAACTTTTTTTATTTCAGTCATGCCACCTGTTGAAGAAAGCGTAAAAAATTATTTAAATTTTCGAATAAAAAATCCAATTTCAATTGCATTAGTATTAAAATTAGACGAATTACTGTTTTTATATGCGAGATAAAAATTTTCCTTTTATTTTAAAATATTCGGCTGTCTGTAAGTTCTCGAAAATATTGATTGCATTAGGTCTATGATGTGAAGAAGGAATGACGATTATTATGTACGGCTGCAGTGTAGTCTTCAATGAATTAAAGCGAAGATTTGAATGACAACGAAAGTTTTTGTAAATACTAAACTATCATTTACATTTTTGTAAAATTTTCAGGCCAGGCAAACTTAAAAAATTTGTTCCACCATGCACCAAAAATTGGTTCCCATTTAGCTGCAACCAACATTTGGTTCCTAGTCGATTTAATGGGCTATCCTAGACAGTAAGCACCAAATGTTGGTTGCAGCTGAATTGGAACCAATTTTTCTTGCAAAGTGGATCCAAATTTTTAACAGTGTAGTAGATAAAATTTACAACTCGATCCAATGGACAAAACTATTTTATTTCTATTGTGTTTACTAAAAAGTACTTTTAAATTAAAGTTTTTAAGAAAACTGGAGATAATTTTTTCACAAATAAACTTTTCCAAAAAACTATGAATGAAATCAACGACAAGAAGTTTTAACACAATGAACTT
Source organism: Linyphia triangularis (assembly GCA_963978545.1). Lineage (NCBI taxonomy): Eukaryota > Metazoa > Arthropoda > Arachnida > Araneae > Linyphiidae > Linyphia > Linyphia triangularis. The sequence continues at coordinate 40,504,697 of OZ021733.1, read as the reverse complement.
ATAGTTAGCGATGCACAAATCTAAATTTTAATTATTTTCGATGAATTAAAAAAATATGTACCCTAAATCAAGAGTTCTTGGATCCAGAATGATAAAGTGATGTATATCGTTTCTGATACTGGTTTATGACTTCAAAAAAATATGTTCTGTAATCATTGGTACTTGGACCCAGAATGATTAAAGTGATGTATGTCGTTTCTGATGCTGGATTATTTTCTTAAGTCATCTGCGAGGTACTAAGAACTACGTCAGACATTTCATTGGTGATGTGACGTTGCTCAACATTGGGGAGTAAATGTGAAAAGTGAGATATCGACTAGAGGTCGGCAATATATCGATACGACGAAATTTTTATAAGTCACCGATTTATCTATATTTTTAAACATTTTTAGTTTTTTGATGATGGTTTTCCAGTTTCACGTGTTTTTTCGATTTTCTTTATTCCCTTTTAAAAAACTTCAAAACTAAAGTTTGGACTGGGCTGAGAGACAGTTAAAATGGCACCCTATCCAAAAAGAAAAAACATAATGTAATGGAGAGATAAGATAATTTATTAGAAGTCAGCGCCGTTTCTGTTGCCAGTGTGTGCCTGGAATTTGCATCTAATTTTAAGTATTAAAAACATCTATCAGCAAAATATGCGATAAACTACTTTTCAAAATGTCTTCTTTAAAAATAAATGTGAATTTATGCATTGACATCCAAATGTATTTCATTTATTCTGATTGAAAATATAATTTACTTATAAAAAAAATTTAAAAATTGTTTTAATAACTTATTAAAACAATTTTTATAATTTATTTATTAAAACAATTTTGGCATGAATTCACGAAAAGTAGAAATTTGCACCGAAAAACTTCGTTTCTGGTAAAATTGAAAATCAAATAAAAAAAATATTAAAGGTATCGATATACCGATTTTTTTTTCTATGCAACGATAAAGTATCGATATTTATTTTGATCGATATTTCCGACCTCTAGTATTGACACTTTGTCATCTGATCTGACCAAATCCAAAATTGCGAGGTGCAATTGAAGGATTACGGGAAAGAACGATCAGAGTCTGTTTTTTTTTTTTTTAAGTCTCCGGGAAAGTTGATTTAAAGTTTCAAGTCTCAGGGCTTGTATCAGTACTTACCATAATATTTATTTGCCCAAGGACGCCGCGTGGTAAAACTATTTGCTATAATCTTGCAAATGGCGGGAAAACCTCGATTTCGAAACAAATTGGAATGTGATCGTTCTTTGCTGTGCCCTCTCAATTGTAGATGTTGTTGCAATGCTGCGGCGCAGCAAGGCCTTTGTGCAGCGTTCGCCACGAATTTTTAGAGGCGGGCAGGTAACTTAAGTTGAAACTTTTCGCGGGCCGGATACATCAAAATATATTGACTTTAAGTGTTACCGATTTAAAAATATATAGCATTTCCGAAAACTCGAAAAAAATAAATAAATTACAATTGATATTTGATTCTTTTTTTTTCTTCTAATAATTAAAAAAATAATAATAGTTTTCATTATTAGTAAATCAAAATCTCAAAAAGAAATGAATATTTTGTTTCAACGTGACAATGCGACTTAAACTAACTTTTAATAAAAGTATTTAAACTGTACTTCCAGATTACTCCATTTTTTAATTGAGGGACGATGGCGGTCGAAATTGTTCAGTTTATTTTATGATAGAGTCGATATCTTTTGGAGTATTTGTTACAGTCTATTTTAATAAATTGTCCAAATGAGACTTAGTCAAGTTATTCCTGTATTTATTCTTGATGAAAACTAACTTTTGCTGAAAGCTTTTTCGTAGTTTCTTCGAGCACGTAGTGGAGAATTCTGTTCCATATAGTTGACACTATTTCGGATAAATTACAATTATGTATAAAAAAAAAGTCTATAATATGAAATTTGATTTGTGTGTGTGTGATGCCGGCGGGCAGCAGAAAAATCTGTGACGGGACAAATCCGGCCCGCGGGCCGCGTAGTGGCTAACGCTGGTGTAGCCCTTGAAATAGAAAATTCCTACCTAATAGTCGTCCAACTGCTGTTTAAAAAGAATGTTACCATCCTTTTAAACAGCAACAGGATGGATTCTTGTGCCTTCACTTTTGGATTGTCGTGTAAGATTTTTGATTTCAAAAACCAACACATTTGATTACTTTTCGATACCTATCAAAATTTATTTAATGTTTAACTGTAAAATACCTCCACAGTTTGGGAAATTTTGCTAAAAAAATAAATGCTATGCAATTATAATAATTTATAGAATTTAGTGTTCATTTGTCAGATAGAAGTTATCGAGTGTAAATCTCTTTTTCACAATTGAGGCGTTGCGGATACAAAGGGCAAATTCAACAACAAAAAATGTCCATAAGGCAATTTCTGTGCAGCTTGGTATCATTCTCTCCATATTTTATGAGGGAAAGAAGGACGAACTCAACATAAAAAATATACCTGCAGAATCTGTAAAGAATCTAAATTCGGAAGGTGATTTTTTTTTAATCCAGTGTTGAGTCCTTTCGTATCCGTATGGCTCAATTGTTCTGATACTTGGCAGTTAATAAATCACGGACAATAATACTTACTTGAAAAAGTTAATTTAAATTACTTATACAAGTTCTAGTTGTGAAAACACAAAACTCAACAACGAATGACAATTTATAGATCACGGACAAAAACAGTGATTTGAAAAAAATTATTTAAATTACTGAAACTGTCTAGAACCCTTACATAGATTGGGACCTTTTAATTTGTTTTGTAAACTGACTAAAAATTGCATATTTTTTTCCCCTTTTGAACCTTATTAAGTTTTTTTTAATTGAAATCAATACATACACAATAAATTTGAAATCATTGAGTAATTGGAGTAGAATGCAGGGATTCTAGAACAGATTATCCAAGATAAGAAACTGATATTATATTCATGGCTTGCATGCTATTGGTATTTTATAAAAATTAACAAGTCTCTTATAAAGCCTTTTATGAGATAATGTCGTTTCATTCTAGAAAAAGCACTATATAACGACACAATTCGGTTTTCATTTGAAAAAAAAGAGGGGGTGGGACTGTGTCCCTTACCTCTGGACTACAGAATGTTAACTTCATTTCTTTATTGGACAATTTTTGAAAAAGGAAGTGGGTGAGCTATTGACAGGGTTTCCGCGCATATGGAAAGTCAGGGAAAATCATGGAAAGTCATGAATTTAGACATAGGGTAAATTTTGTCATGGAAAGTCATGGATTTTGAACAAAAAAAGCCTAAAAGTCATGGAAAAACAGTGAATTGCATGGATTCCAAAAAATCTTACGCAAAATCACGTGACTATGACGTCATAAACGCCATGATCGCGATTCGTTGTTACTTCGACGATTCATAGATTCATCTGCGTTTTTATTTACTTATTGATAGAAACAACGGTTACAGTTAAAAACTCCGGCCAATGAAAAGAATTTCTGAACTCCAAACTTGTGACATCACACAAGTAGGTCTTGGTGAATAAAAAATTCATAATGTAAGAACTGAAGTAAATTAATTTCATAATCTTTACTTTTGGTTTGACTCCGGAGGCTCTGGTTTACATTGTTGATACCAAAACATTTGATTATTTAATTTACTTATATTTTCTTATTCCTTCTTCAAATATTTACTTATTATTAAAGATTGATTAGCTTTTTTAACACCTGAAATATCAAAAAATGGAAAATTATTTTTCTCTGTTTCTTCTGGTTTCGACGTATCTTCGTTACTGATTATATGGTGAGTACCTATTCCTCTCCATTTATTGGAAAAGTCTCTTGTAGATATCTAGGGTGGCGACAGAACAGGGAATTTCACTATTCTGGAAAAATAAAGGAATTGCGTAAAATTTGAACTAGCTAACGCGCTTCATTTTAAGTGATTATCATCTCAACGCAAGCGGTGCCGCTCCATTATTCTGCCGACAGTCACTTACGCTTGCCTTTCGTATAACTTTAATCTGACTGAATCCTTTACTAGAATGATTATTTTTAAACTTGTTTTTTGTCAACAGTATGTATAAGAACCCTAATTATTTACGTATTATTTCTGTTAGATTTTTTGTTATTCTATAACTTAGCAACGCGGCAGCTCGCATCCATATTGTTAAAAAGAAATTCTTCGACTTCAATCTAACTGCATCCTTTACAAACATGAATATTTTTCTTCTTGCCTTGTGTTTTCTGTTAACAGAATATATTAGAAGCCTAAATTCCTTAATATTTCAAATTGATTCCACCAGATTTTTTTTCGGTTTTATTTACCCTTAATAGCTCTGTTACACACCTCGCTCTGTTTTAAACACCTTTACTGTATTATTTTTCTATGCTTAGTTTACTTACATGAAACGAGGATTTTTTACTCAATATAAAACTTATAGTAATCATTTTACAATCGTATACAATAATTTATTTACTATGTTGAGTTAGTAAAATTTACTATGTTGCGTTAGTAAAATAATAAAATTCTCGAGTCGGGTTCAATGTTTTTAATGCGATTTCTTGAGTCATGGAAAATCATTTGCTTCAGTCATGGAAAGTCATGAAAAGTCAGGGATTTGGGACATTTAAGATTGGCGGAAACCCTGTATTGAAAATAGACTCATATAAACCGGGTCTCGAGCTGAGGGAAATTAGGCTCTAATTCTACCCTAAAAGGAGAGATGGGGGGGGGGGGGGATATTTTCATTTTTGGAAACGTCAGGAATATATGAGGGCATTTGTTAAAAATTGCAATAAATCATTAAATTATAATGCCTCTTACTTTCAAAGGTTAAAAAGAAAATTCGCAATAGTAAGAAATGCATCGCCTTTCAACATATTATCTACTGCTCTTTTATTAGTATATAATTCCTCTCGCAGAAGTTACGTTTCAAATTTGGTGAAATTCTAAAGTAATCAGTGACGTTAATACTTTTTGAAAAAATATTATTTATTCTTTTACTTTTGCAATCATGAAAAAGCACAGGTAACAGGAAGTTGTCAGAAAAATATTAGAGAATTCGAAATTGACTCATTGAATTTAAAATGGATTGACACCCTGTTATATTTAAAAAAAAAAAAAAAAAACCGAGAAGGGAGGTTGAGGGATGTATTTTTCATTTATTAATTTTAAACTTAAAAAAAGCCATTCGTGTAATATATAGTTGAATTCCTCTCTTCTGTGCCTTTCATTCGGTACCAAACATAAGGTCATTAAGAGTGTTTTTCTTTTGTTTTTTTTTACCACATTTTTAACCTTCTGAAACAGTCTTTACTTTTCATGTGCTTTAATTAGAAGCGAATTTATAAAGTTAAACAAGGTTGTAAGTATATTAAATTAAACATAAATTAAATCCTTAAACGCGTTTTTTGGAAATGGAATTTTTCGTTAAATGTTGTTCTCGCAAAACAGGATTTCACATTAAGTTGTATAGATTTCTGTATGCAATTTTCAAGAAATGTTTATTGCTATATTAACGCAATGAATTAGAAATTTAACATTAGCATTATTTACTTTTTAATTTACAGATGTTTTTATAGAACGGTCAACGTAATTTTTTCAAAAATTCATGAATACCAAAATACAATGTTAATTTCTTAACTTTTTGGAATATCTTTTAGGTTTTTGGCTCATAGCCCTCTCTACTATCATAAATATATGGTTGTAAAAGTAATTTTGGATTTGTGTGATAGATTTTTTTTAGTAGCGCGTTTTTATTTTGTAGGAAATTTTTCTTAAAGTTTGTCTAAAACTTCTTTATTTTTATAAAAAAAAAATTGTCTTTGCTTTATTTTATACTATACTTCATATTTTTATATTTTCATACTTCATATTTTTATATTTTCATACTTCATATTTTTATATTTTCATACTTCATATTTTTATATTTTCATACTTCATATTTTTATATTTTCATACTTCATATTTTTATATCCTTCATATTTTTATATATACTTCATATTATTATTACTATACTTCATATTTTTGTATTATAAACTTCATAAAAAAATTGCATAAACTGTACTTAATAAGCCATTTTCAAAAAACGTGACGAACGTAATCGGATGTCTTAAACGGAAAAAAACATATACTTGAATTCTTTTTAAAAAAAAATAATGTTTTGTAAGATGTTCTTATTTGCCTACGTTTGGATATGTCCGGACTAACTTAGTGGCAAATTTTATTTAAATCATCTGATAAAATTCAGCGTTATTTAAGTGTTAATATTTCGGACAGTCAGAGAACTTATTTTAAAAGTGTTCCATTATGATACGGAACTTTGAAAAAAAATTGTTAAATTTTTTTAAAAATTATTTATAATTGGATTGAGGATCAAGCAGTGTCATTTAAATTACCCAATCAGACTACTCGTTATTCAACATTTACTAATGGCAGTAAATTAAAATATAAGGGTCCAATGAGACAAAGATAGTCTTAAAAATTAAAGAATACTCTAATATGAGCTGTTTCTGAGAAAGAAGCAAGAAACGAAATCCTTACATTAGCCTCTTAGCAAAAACCCTCAGCGCCCCATCTTGCCAATTACTCCCCTCACTATTACTTTATCTACGGGCATCTAAATTAAAATAACAAAGGCAGTTTACGTCAAAATGTGGGCGGGACACGCACGAAAAATGTCTTATTCGCCTGGTTTGAACTTGACTTTGGACAGTATTCCCCTGAAGGCAATTGCGCAACCGACGACCCGTCGAGAACACGTTCATCGAAAGACTGAAGAGGACAAGTTAACCAGGCTCGTTCCATTTTTCACAATTAGAAAGAGATATTCAATATAAAATACAAAATTTTAAAAATAATTGGTTCATTATAATACTACAAGTGCACCATAATCAACTTAAAAGCTACATAGTCTTATTTTTTAACTAATCTGAATCGAAATTCAATCGACGACCTGTCCAGAATACGCTCGTCGAAAGACTGAAGAGACATTAACCAGGCTTGTTTCATCTTTCACTATTAACGGGATACTTAAAATTACATACTCATTTATAAAATAGTTGGTTCTTATAATAACTACGAGTACATCATAATCAACTAAATTCAATCGACGACCTGTCCAGAATACGCTAGTCGAAAGACTGAAGAGATATTAACCAGGCTTGTTTCATCTTTCACTATTAACGGGATACTCAAAATTACATACTCATTTGTAAAATAGTTTGTTCTTATAATAACTACGAGTACAACAAGTACACCATAATCAAATTAAAAGCTACATCGTACTTATTTTTTTAATTAATCTGAAACTATATTCAATCGACGATCTGTCCCGAATACGTTCATCGAAAGACTGAAGAGACATTTAAGCAGTCTCGTTCCATCCTTCACTATTAGAAAGGGATACTCAAACATGCATACTCCTTTTTTCGAAATATTTGTTTCTTATAATAACTACGAGTACATCATAATCAAATTAAAAGCTACATCGTACTCATTTTTTTTTAATTAATTTGAAACTATATTCAATCGAACGATCTGTCCAGAATACGTTCATCGAAAGACTGAAGAGACAAGTTAACCAGTCTCGTTCCCTTTTTCACTATAAGAACTGGAAGAGAAATGTAGAATATACCAATTGAGAACCTTCGGAACAAAAACCGATCTAATCACTTTCTAAAACTGTTATTTCTAAGATTTGATAGTTTTGGCAATATCTAAGTGCATGGCAGTGCACCCGTCAAGTTCACTGCCAGCCATCTTTTACCGGAAACCACTCAGTATTTTGATCTCTCATATCTGCGTATTACAGTACGTCTGAGAGCTTAAATTTTTTTTACTGGTAACTGTTAGCCACTTTAGTAAGACCCCCTAAGTTTCAAGTCACCAATTATATTGGTTATCCTGATAATAAAATTTGAAAACGGCAAAAAACGACATATTTTGAAATCCACCCAAAACTCACTCACTAATCATCAAATTACTAAGGTACTTCTAGCTTCCGAAGGGGACTATGTTTGAAAAATTTGAATCTCAATTCTAATGCTTTTCTATTGGAGCTAGAATTATAAAACTTAGAACACCACACACCACAAAGCCTCTAAAAATCAAGGAATTTATACTAATAAAAAAAAGTGTACTTGGCATTAAAATTGACTATTGGCAATACTTTATCGCCTTCGAAATGATCGCCAATTGTTAATTTTTTCCCCCTTACCCAACTTTTTTTTGCATATCTGAATTATTTATTTAAAATACTTTTATATTATCATCATTCATATTGAATGAATAAGTACGTCATGGACTGCGGTCCAGTAAATTTAACTTTCTTAGAACAATCTCCTGTAACTTTCCCCTAATTGGACGTTGTCGAGAACGTTTTTTAAAACTTCCTCAAAACCAAATAATAATTGTAAGAATTAAGGTGTCGGTTAATTATATAGCTCTCGGAGTAGGCCATCAACAAATAGTTTGTCAAGGGTCGACTGAATAAGTAAAAAAAAAAAAAAAAAAAAAAAAAAAAAACATGTATACTTAACCCTTTCAATCCCAGGAAGTTTTCTTGCAAGTTTAAAAACTATGAAGACTAAACATTTTAAAACTAGTTATTGTTGCGCCAATAAATAATAAATTTAAAATTAATACCTTAAAAAAAGAAGTGAAATCCTAATAAAAACATCGCTGTAAAAAGGAGCCAAGTTCTTCATGTAATGATTAAAGCCGTGAAAAGTATTGAGATCCAAAGTAGAGCCAAGTTTAAAGTTGTTGTAAATTACGAACAATGAAAATTAGTAAAATTTTCTTCTCAAAGTCAAAATTCCCCTGCATAGGCCTAAATATCTAGCTACAAAAATGCTTGTGTGACTTGGCCACCACGCGCCAGTGAACCAGAATACGTAATGGCCAAGTGTCACAAATATTTTGTAGCTAGATAACTAAGCCTATGCAGGGGAATTTTTACTTAGAGAAGAAAATTTCACTAATTTTCATTGCCAGTAATTTACAACAACTTTAAACTTGGCTCTACTTTAGATCTCAATGCTTTTCACGGACATAATCATTGCATGAAAAATTTGGCTTCTTTTTACAGCGATGTTTTTGTTGGGATATAATCGAGGACTAGAAATGGAAAACGATCTAAGTCCAAAAAAAAGAAAATTTTCAGGAGAACCGAAAAATGAAAAACACTCGCATTTGGTACTTAAGGCTATGTACGACATTGAATTTGAACTATTGCTACTGGAGTTCGCACTTTGTGTTTTCTCCAGTTTGTTTAGCTTGATCTTTAGGACATTTTTCCGTAAAAACAAGATTTTCAATTTTTTTGGTACGTTGGTCGTTTTCCATTTCTAGTCCTCAATTGTCAATTTATTTAAACCTGCATAAAACGCTCTAAATTTTCATAAAAACACCCACAATATGCTGTGTAACACAGTTTTAAAAATTCTTTTTTGAGACTTAAAAAATATCAGCCGATTTTTAATAAAGAGATTCTTTTTCCGACCCTACTCAATTTTTAAGAACAAATGTTTCTTATAACTACGAGTACATCAGATTTGTATTAAAAAGTCACATATTTTTAATAAATCTGAGCATAGCTTAATGAAAAATAAATCGCGAATCGACGAAAAGCAAATTTGAATTGATAAGGCTACTGAAACTCTATTCAAAATGTTGGCGTTTGTTAGATTAAATTTTTAAGCAAAAATCTCTTGCAGACGATAATATAGCTTTATTCTTTCTATATATATATATTTTTAAATATTAGCCTAAAAAGAAATTCAAAATGCGAGTTTACAATTTTGATTCTATTCACATTTGAAACGGTGTTCTTTCTAGAATAAAAAAAATCTTGTTTTCAATCAAGATTAGTTGTTTTTGATTATGTCATTTCTATTTGTGATACAATTCTGTGCGTGTTTACAAGAAGAATGATTCTTCTTTCTAAATAAAACACATTTGACATCGTAATACATACCGTCGTGTCTTTTGGTGTAGTCCATTTTGAATTGTGTATATTTTATGCAGTGAGTGTTAAACTCTTTAACTGGGTATGAAGTATGGTTAGATATTACCGTTGAACCATTACCATTTTTGGAAAATTGAACTGGACATTTGTAACAGAAAACCGTCAAAAATGCGAACTTTCTCTTTCTACAACAATTGTTATAATCCTTTTTCTCTAAATTCTTTTTTTTTTTATAAGCCGTGCTGGTTTCTCTAAAGCATAAATCTGTTGTCTGTTTCGTCTTTTTAAGATGGGTCGTCACTGATTATAACAAAACTTTTCACGGAACGATTGTTTTAAAATATTTGTTCAGTTTGAACCTTTCTCGATGACTGTATTGCTTAGAAAGACGAAATGTACGTAGATATTGAAGGATACATATAAAGATTGTACGAAGAAACAGTGAGAACGTATTTTATGTATTCTCTGTCAAACCGATGAAGCATAACAGAGAATTTTTGTGATGATCACTGTCAATGGCCATGGGAATTGAGATATTTATACAAAGCCAGAAATCTTTCGAGCAATGCTAGATCAGTGTTACTCAAACTGTGAATGGACCACTAGTAGTCCGTGAAGGTAATTTTTTTTTTGATTTTTTTTTTTTTTTTTTTTTTTTAATTCAGCCCAAACATTTGTATAACGCAAGTTTTGGAAAAGTTTTGACAAATGGCGTAAACAATAGTATTTCGCAGTGTTTCCGTAACTGTGGATTATTTACCAATTTTTGTTGAATCTCGAAAACAAGATTTTTCAAATTGGAGATGATACGTCATAGCAAAAGCTAAAATCATAGAAAAGAAAATGTGTACAAATCAGAATGGACAGTAACAATCATAATGACTGTATCTGTCATTTTAAGAAACAAAGCCGTATTAAAGACTTTTGAAATCCTGGGCAATTTCTTAAAGTGAGGCCTCTATGCAGAATGCTGCTGTTTGTACCTGTTCCAAACTGCTCTAATACCCATTCCTGCTCCATGTTACTCCAAAATTTCCATACTAAGCCGATTTGCACCCAAACTCCCAATTTTTTTTACAATTTTGCCATAGAAGTAAAAAAATTTTTTGTCTCGGTTATCAAACGATACTCCAAAAAAGGTGTAATCAAATTAGCGAGTTTGGCATCTAGTTGTGTTTTCAAAGTTTAATTTTATTATTGACTTTTAAATTAATTTGCCAAATTAAAAATGATATGTATATAATAACCTGCTTTTAAATAGATATAAAGAGTTTTGTAAATTAAATATTTCGTTTCAAAATTACTAATCATTGCCCGAATTTGATACTGTTCCAAAAGAATAACGCTCCAAATGCCTTTTTTTCTGTTAGAAAAAGGCTTTATACTTCATTTTTAAAAAATTTGCTGCTGCAAACACTTCTCCTTTGCAGTCTGGCAACATCCTTTAGGATTTTAAATCTTGAAATTTTATTCCCTACATCCAATGATAAATGTCCACTATTTAAACACTAGTATATTTATTGCTTATTATTTTTCAAATAATTTATCACTCGAGCATAGTAACTCGCATTACATGTTGAAACTTTCATCATAAAAAATTATTACTATAAGAGGTAAGCTCAACACTGACTCACTGACTCTGTAACGCTGCAAGATTGCTCTAACATCGCATTTCATTAAAACCATTTTAAAGTATATTTTAGCAATTATTTTACTGGTAACTAAAATTAAAAAAAAAAAAAAAAAAAAAAATTTACGTAAATATTCTCAATATTATAAATAGGCTAAACTTGCTTTTTAATGTAATGTAAAATTTCTGCAATGCTAGCGGCATCTTACAGCGATATAGAGTCAGTCAGTAATGAACATAACTCTTATAATAAAAATATTGACATTGTTTACGTAAGAAATGTTTTTGTTTTTTTAAGTCACCAGTAAAGTGATTTATAAATATCAGTGTAAGAGTTACGCTCATCACTGACGGACTTCTCTACTTTAGTACGAGCATCTGAATAGCCTGCTCACCCCTCCCCTATTTGTTCTTTGCTCTGGCAAGAGCTCAGTGCCATATTCTCTTTTTCTTTTTTTATTCCCCAATGGGAAGTACCTGAGATGAAGTAGTAATGGCCAACCACTTAGGCAAGTACTACAAAATTTATTTATGATCTAAAATCTCTAACGGACTTATTCTGTAATGTTGTAAAAATGGCGCTAGCATCGCATAAATTTTACATGCACAAAATTACATAAAGACAATTTCAATATAATTTTTTCTATCATTTGGTCAGTCACAGGTACATAGTTCTATCTGCATTTGTTATTCCGGGGCTAGTGGACTTGTCCTTTTGATTGTTCAAATTTTATCTGCAAAAAATACTGTACAAATATTTTCTTATGAACATGGAATTTTAATAATTTTTATAGCCCTTATTACAAAGTGAAACTTGTGGCGGAAGTCCAAGTTATAGGTAAAACTTACATCTTTCTTAACACAGACGTGTTTAAGTTATTTTCAAAGCAATTTCTAAAAGTTTGAAAGTATAAAATGTTATTTAAAATTCATCTTCGATTAAGATTCTTGGATCTATACTGTAAAACTATACTTAAAAACCTTTGCAGTTTCATTTAAAAGTTATAATCTTTATTAAGTTTTGTCAATAAGCAGTCCCGCAACAGCTCGATGTGTAGCAAGAGAGAGCAAAAGCCACCAATCCACGGCGTTCCACATGAGAAGTCAGTGCCCTAATCACTGATCAACTGTGAACCCTTTTGTCAATAAATGTAGTGACTACAAGGTTTTCTATTCCGTAAAACGGGACGGGTTATTTATTCTAGTCTGAATTTTCTTTTAGTTTGAGGCTGTGTGAGCTTAAACTTTGTTTTTATCAAAGCTTGGTTGGGATAAAGTTATGGCTTAACAACTTCTCTAGGACATATCACACTCTTGCTGCAAAAGTGACAACTCAATATTCTTCATTTTTGAGTTAAAATGTGTACAGAATGACAGACTGCATGGCCTCGAAGCTGGCATTAGTCGGTTTCAACTTGTGAACAATATTCTTCCATTCAAACAGCTTCGGGTATATGTAGTCTCAAATGTTGTATACTAATTCAAAATGAAGAATTTTAAGTTACGTGAAGCTGGACGAATGACATAAGTCAATATCAACTTGTAAATTATCTTGTACCATTCAACCAACTTCAGGTATATGCAGTCTCGATTGTTGAAGACTAATTCAAAATAAAGAATTTTAAGTCACTTGAAGCTGGAAAAATGGCATTAGTCAGTTTCAACTAGTAAACAATCTTGTGCGATTAAACCAGCTTCAGGTATATGCAAATATGCAGTCTCGGATGCTGTACACTAACTCAGTTAGGCAGGGCTGCCACAGGCGACTAAAAAGGCTACTAAAGCGACTATTTTAGTTGCCAGGCGACTATGGCAACTATTTCAATGAAAAAAGGGCCCAAAACGACTATTTTGAACAAAACCTTCAACTATTTTTGGGCTCAGGCGACTATTTTTTTAGAAATTGGATACCGTCCGATGGTAGGACGAAAAAAAATCGGCACTAAGGTACTAACTCAAAATGGTGAATTCTTTTAAGGGTTGCGGGAGAGCGAACACTACCGAAAAGGTTGTTCATATTCGCGGGTAGAGTGGTCACTTTGTTAGTCCGATAATAGTAACCTCACGCAAGATTGTTGTTTTTGACGGCAACCGCTGTCATTTTCACCCACCTGTTGGGTTCCAATGTTTTTATCTTTCGCCTCCAAAGGTGAAGGCAACAGCATACACAATTATATTCCCAAATATCAAATTATTTCGCTTTATTTACTCTAAAAAAAATGAATTTGTGGAATTTGCCTTGAACTTCGGAAGAAAGTGCCATCAGTATGTTATTAGACGTTGTATCGGAGATTTGTGCCGATGTGATGAACGATTTCGCCGTGTAGGTCAATCGATGTAGAATGATTAGAATTTCAATGTTGTAGCTAAATTTGTAAATAAAATAATTTAAATTTTTAAGCAGTTTATTTAATTACTTTGAATGTAGCTTAAACAGGGTGGCGACCGAACCAGGAATTCAGGGAAACGTCAAAGAATTTCGTAAAATTACTCTTTAATCAGGGAATTATAAAATTTTCGAGTTTCCCTTCTCGCGTACCCCGTATGGGTGCGGACATCTATCCCGACTCGCGTCACGCGATATATATGTAGTTTTTATAGTTGGTCGATTTGGGTGTACGAAGTTTCCGATCTTTTTCTACTCTCAGCAGCTAAGCCAAACCGACCGATCCCCCCTCCTCGGCCCACAACCACGTTCCTCTTTTTTTTTTTTTCTTTCTTTTTTTTTTACTTTCTGTTAGATTTTTAGTTATCCTATAACTTCACTTCCGTCGGCGTCTTATTGTTAAAAAATTCTCCAAACTTCAATCTGTCTGCATCCTTTACAGACATGATTATTTTTCTACTTGCCTTGCGTTTTTTGTCAACATTATATATTAGAACCCTAATTATTTACGTATTATTTCTGTTAGATTTTTAGTAATCCTATTATTTAGAAGCACGACCACCAGTAGATTTATTGTTTAAAAATATCCTCCAATTAAAATCTGACTGCATCCTTTACAGATATGATTATTTTTCTTGTCTTGCGTCTTTTTCAATAGAATATATTGGAACTCTAAATTCCTTAATATTTCAAATTGATTCCATCATATTTTTTAGTTTTTATTAACCCTTTACAGCACTGTGTTATTATAGATGTGCAACAAATCTATAGGCATTCATAAGCAAAATGGGTTAGATAGTGTACTTCATTTTTTGTGTGTGTGTGTACTTCAATTTTGACATTATATCTAACTTAATTAACTGAAAGTGATATGTGTTTTTGGTTTATATGTTTAATATAAATCAAACAAAGAATTGAAGTATCCTCCCCCCCCACCCCCTTCTAAATAATAATAATAATAATAATAATAAATCATCTGAATGCTCTACTGCATACATTCAGGCAAAGGGTTATGGAATTTTAAAAAAAAATCCTTTCATTTTTCCCCATGCCAAATGCTGTGTTTGTCATGTTTTATGAAAACGATTTTTTGCCTAATTTAATGTGTACTTTTGTGGTTTAAGATAGTATTTTTATTGTATAAAATTTTATTTCTATTTATCTATGAGTAATTTTTAATAGAAGCTGTTAATTTCAAGACTTTCTTTCATGCATTATGTGTTATTTATCTTTTCTCAACTTCAAAATCCAAAACACAATTTTTCATGAAATATATGTACCTAGTGAAATTTGTGACTGAATAGCAAAATGCTGATTATTTAAGTTTCATGCTCATGCATGCACAAGTTTAGTAAATATATATACAGCCTATGACATATATTAAAGAAAATAACATTTTATTTTTTTTTTAATTAAAAAGAAAAATATTGTACTAGTTTTGCTTTTCCTTGAAGTTAGCAAGCATGGGTGTAAATTGGTTTATGTGAATTTTGTATTTTTTATTAATGTTTTCCATTCTTTTTCATGCTCTAAAGACGTTTATTTTGATTTTCAGCCTAAATTTATATTTTGTTGCAATTATACTTTGATAAGTAAATGTAATTCAAAATTGTGAAATGTATATATTTTTAAATTGGCCATTATTTTCTTTGTTTTTTTTTAAACGATAACATCGACAGAGATGCACATCAGGGAATTTTCTGGAAATCGGGGAAATGTCAGGGAATTTTGTTTTGCAAATTCTGTAACCATTCTGTTAAAAATTTAAAAACTACCCTTAGTGAAATTTGATTGTCATCGTCAATAATTAGTATAATTGTTTAAACATGATACTTGTTTTTCTAAAAAAAGTTATTTGACTTTGGAAGTTTAAAAAAAAAATAAAAAAAAATCGATTTTTACCGTCGCTTTTGTGTGTTAAGTTTAGCTTTTTTTTTTTTGCCGTCTGGGAGTAAGGTTGAGTTGCCGACTTCCATCGCAGTATATAAATATGATAGCGCCTCCCCTAAGACACATGCCTTTTACCGTATGTAATGTTTTAGACACTATTTTGAATCGAAAGAAGAGTGTTTCTGGGTTTTCGTGTTTTATGTAAATCTAATGTTTTATTCCGATCTTATTAAAAGTTATGAAAAGTGAGGCTACTATTTTCAACGTCTGAGACTACTATTTTCAATGTGGGAGACTACTATTTTGGCTACTATTTTTAACATCTGAGGCTACTAAAGCAACTATTTTCAAAGCTTACAGTCAGTGGCAGCCCTGGTTAGGCCTCTTTCACACGAGGTGGTTTAATTGATTCAACTAAGTTCTTGGTAAACTCTCAACTCTTGGCACTTTCACACGAGGCAACTTGTGGAATCAACTTCTCTTTCAAACGGAAGGTCAGTACTATGTTGAGTCAACTAGTTAGGATGAGAACGTTAGCTTCACTTGTGCCTGTAAACAAACCGCCTGGGCGGACGAGATGACTGCGTGCGAAAGGGTTCAGGCGATTCCCTATCATTTCCTAAATGGTTTCACTCCTAATCACCCGGATAAACTAGTTGAATCAACTAGTCGCCTCGTGTGAAAGAGGCCTTACTTGGAGCTGGAAGAATGGCAGAAGTCAGTTTCAACTTGTAAACTATGTTGTGCTATTCAACCAGCTTCAAGTATACAGTCTCGGATTTTGTACATAATTTGACTCTCAAAATGAATTCTTTGAGTTGTGCTTATTTTGAAGCAATAGTGCGATATGCAGTGGATATGAGGTTTTTTTTTTTTCCAAAAAGGGATATTTTCCAAGAATAAAAATCAACTTAAAAAATAGTGTTTGATGTCGATGAAAACTTTCAACAATTTTTGCCGCGGACACTTGTTAAGTTTTTCCACTTATTGGGCATTATATAGCATTTTTAGTGACTCCTACACTTACTAACCATTTTGATTTGAGTATCTTACAATAGATGTCTCTGAAGGCAATGCTGTGCAAAGGAACAGCGGTTATTTTTACGGATGTAAAGGCAACTTCCCGTTTATCCAGATATTCAAATTTAATCCTCTTTTTTCCTTTTTTTTCCCTTCTTAAATCCTTTGAATTAACTACGATTTTGTGTGTGTGGCTGGATATGTAGATAGCGTGCAAATTTGCAGAGCCCTAATTAACCCCCTTACCGTCATCCAATCAGGCTGAAAATTGGCAGACCAATTCAATGTCAAAGCAATGCATTCTTTCAAATTTTTGGGGCTATCACAGTCACTAAAAGGTCGCTTTTACAGAATACTACTAAACAAACTTGACGTCATCCAATCCCGCTGAAAGAGCATTTAACAGATCATTGAAGAAACTCTCTCCTGTTACCAAAATTGTTTTAAGAAATAAATAATAAGATTGTTTTAATCAGAATAAATAAAAGATATTTGGATGCGAGTGCATACATTCACATTTATTTTTAATGAATACATTTTGAAAAGTAGTTTACCGCATATTTTGCTGATAGAGATGTCTTTAATATTTAAAATTAGATGCCAACACCAAGTACACGCTGGCATCAGAAAAGGCGCTTTGTTAATGAATATAAAAATTGGCAATGCATATAAAGGATTTATAGTAAAAACTTTTATATGGGTTGTATTATATTTTCTTCTATTGAGTTAAATTTCAACATTCTATTTTTATTATAAGTTTTAATGTTTCATTTTAATGAATTTTTATTTTATCATCGGATAAACTATTCATTCGATTTATTGATAGTTAGCCATTAAATTTTAAAATATTAAAAAAAAAATTATGAATTTTTGGTGAACGATCTTTTTCTAAGCTGGTCAAAACGCATAGAAGTGCAAACGATAAGACTAATACATAAAAAAAATGAATAGATGTTTAAACATTTACTTTCGTGTCAAAAAGCTACTCTTGATTTCCTTAACATAAAACATTTCCAGTTCAAAGTAAACATACATTTTTTGTTGCAGGTGTAAAGAGAAGATTTTTTTTTTTTTAAATATCGTAAACAAAAATATTTGAACCACAGACTTCCAAATAAAAGATTGAGTGCTCGTATTCGAAATCTTCAGAAGCTTTTGAAACCCCTATGAGACACGTGACAGCTGATGCAGAGAACTACAGGGTTACTACATTTGGCGCGATTTCACTTTCATTGGCAGTGTTAAATTTATGGCAAATGTAAACATATTATAGTTGGAAATTTTGCAGATTCAAAATTCGAATTGATTTCTTCTCTTTCCTGAGCTAAAAATAGTGCCATTTTGGTGCTTATTAAAACTGAGTAGCAAATCACTTTCAGAGATACGAACGATTAAATAAAACTAATTATTTCCCTAACTTTTAGCGAGGGAAAATTATAGAATTACGTTTTTAAAAACCTTTAGAAAGCTGCCGTTTTCCTTTACCTCCAACTCTAATTGCACATTTGTATTTAACTACATGAATTCGGTAAATATTATAGAACTAACAGGTAAAACACATAAGGCAACATTATCTTAAACTTGTTTTGGCGATGCATATTAAATTGCTTATTTCGTAGATAGTTAGCTCTCTGGCATCGCAAGTCAAAGGTGCCATGTTCAAATATTGGATTAAGCATGCATGTTTGTTGTGGTTCGGAAGCCACGCTAAGCTGTAGCTCGAGGCCCGATTAGCCGTTATTGTGTACAAAAATAGGTTGTTGACCATACAAACCAACACAATTAAGTATTTCGTTATAGAATTGTTATGACGAAGTTTTTTTTTTTTTTTTTTTTTTTTTAAATAATCTAAAGAACTCTTAGCTTAAAGCCGAACTTAAAACTTCATAGGTAAAATTCTCGCCAAATGAAAGGTCTCTCGTCAACAAGCCGATCTGCAATCTCTGGTTTCAAAGTGAAACTTTTTACATCAGTTGTTGGACTGCCTTGGGAGATTTTTCCGGGGTTTCTCCCATTCGAACGCAAATGCGGGAAAATTTCCCTTTCAATGATCATCCATAAGGCGCTCTTCCTTGACACTCGGACAACGGAAGGATCTCTTGACGTCACAGCTTTAAAGTAGCCTTTTGATAAGAAAGCGATCGGATGAGGTTTTCGGGCTTTTTCTTTTCTTAATATTTAAATAACTAATTTTTTTTTTAAGAGCTTTTTTTTTAATACTTGTAATCAGAAAGAAAATCTTCATAATATAAACTAATTTCACTCGTTTTTAAAAAATAATTGTTCATTATAGCAAATTTTAAAAAAATAAAAAAATTATAAGTTTTCTACAGGAAAGAAAGCCTTGCGTAAAAAAGTCTCCTTGGTACCACGTTAAGAAGGGTGATACAACTAAAGTCAAAAGGTGATTTACAAAGTTTATAAGCGGGCCTTTTGTCTAATTGGAAGAAAAGAAAGTTAACATCTGAAACGTGATCAAAACTCTAGAAACTGCACCCCAAGCATATGGAGCGGAACATTCAATGGGAATTGGAGACCTTCTTGTTTAATTTATTTAGTGTTATCTGAATCCTTTTGGTTGTAGATTACCCTTGTCTTTCGTGCAGCGGCATTTTGGAGACTTTTATTTATGGAGCATCACAAATTAAAAAAGATTGTGCGACAAATACCACCGGATGACAAAAAGTTAAATTCAAAAATCGTGACTTTAGCACACTTTTTAAAATTTACGACCTCGTCAAGGGTAGTTCGTGTCAGTTTGCACTCTTTTATGGAGTGGTTCCAAAGCTATCAAAATAATGATCAAATAAGGCCGCACTTCTAAATCTTGAATGTCACTTTATCCCAAGATGGTGTCCTGCTTTGGGGGATGAGAAATGTTCCGGGCAATAGAAATAGGCCATATGAAGGGGAGGGGGGGGGGGGAGGCATTGGCAGCCTGGCCTGGATTAATCTATTGCATGAGTTTTTTTGCATGTTTCTCTAAAGTTGTTAAAATGAAAGTGGTATTTAACCAGAAAAGGGTTGCTGGGTTTACTAGAGCATAATATAATTTAATGTTTACTATTAATGAAAAACAACTCATAACCTGCATACATTTGATTACAAATGTGCTTTGCTTTTTTTTTTATTTCTTAAGAAACATGATGTTAGATGTTAATTCTGAAATATTGTTATATGTTTTTGTGATGGGTACAAAAAATATGTCATGTAACATAGAAGACATTACAATTAAAGGCAAACACAAATCCTAAGTAAATATTTCGGTATGTGTTTGAGACTGATGGAAAAGTAATAAAAAATATAAGAATTAACAAATATCTACTAAGTAACCTATAAAAAGTATTTATGACATTATTTATAGTAAGAACCGTTGTAAATTAACAAAATCGATAGATTAAAAAAAAAAAAAAGAACTATTGAATGATACCACTTTTGAACATTCCCTACAATTTAAAAACGTAAAAAAGTGTCTACTCCTTTTTAACAGCTTGTTTGGCTATTTTAAATTTATGAAATTTCATTAAGTGTACCTAGGTAGCACAGCAGTTAATGTTGGGAACCAAAGTTTCTGGATGAGTGGAAAATTCTGACAAAACTCGAGCATCGCTTAAAAATATGCGATTTTTTTTTTTTTTTTTTTAAATAAACCTTTCAAAAACATCGCAAAACTTATTTTCGTTATCCGTCTTTTCTTATCAATAAAATACTTCAATTTTAAAACTGTTTATCAACATTTAGAAACTTACATGATATTATATTTTATCCAGAATTAGGCGAGATTGGAGAATATAGATATCAAAAGGAAGATTTACAACATTCCACATCGGGATTGGCCAATATCAGCCGATATTGACCAAAGTTGTTGTGCTCCTAGGGTAGTTCCCTGCAATATTCAGTGAAAAGTTGACTTTCTTTTTACTGAATTTCTAAACATAATTTAATAATATTGCACCAAAATCTAAAGTAAGATGCATTTTTTCTTAGTCACAATATCTACAAAATTTAATTTTAAACTCGAATATTTTTCAAACATATTTTTTCTTTAATTTTAATAACTAACTAACTTAATAATAAACCATTACAATACTAAAGAGCTAAAGAGCTTTAAATAGTAAATGATTTAAGGCATAATTTTATTTATCTATTTAAATTATCCTATATTCATGGCAAATTGCAACACTTGTTTTCGTATTGAAAATCGTAAAAAATCAATCCTGAAATTTTTTTAGTGTTAAACAAATTAAAACATATTTCCATTTCCTTTAAAAGAACCTAAGGCCTCTTTCACACGAGGTGACTAGTTGATTCAACTAGTTTATCTGGCGGGTGATTAGGAGTGCAACCATTTAGGAAATGATAGGGAATCGCTTGAACCCTTTCACGCGCAGTCAATTCGTCCGCCCTGGCGATTTGTTTGCAGGCACAAGTGCCGCCTTCGTTCTCATCCCCACTAGTTGACTCAACATCGTACTGACCCCCCGTAGGGAGGAGAAGTTGATTCCACAAGTTGCCTCGTTTGAAGTGTCAAGTCAACTAGTTGAGAGTTTACCAAGCAACTTAGTTGAATCAACTAAACCGCCTCGTGTGAAAGAGGCCTAAGGCTTTTCGGATCAAACGATTTTTCCTTCAAAACTAAAACTTTTGATGTGCCTGATTATAGGTACATTTTTTTTTGTGCACTAAATAGACGCTAATCGAGCCAAAACGATCGCCAATTAAAATTTAAATAAAAGCAATAGGAAAGAAGTTACAAAATAACAACAGTAATTTGTTTGAAACCTCTTCCGAATTTGTTACAGAAATCACATATGAAAAGATAGTATTTAACATAATTGATTTTCAACAGCAAAAATAGTGCCTTTGTTCAAACGGTATTCAGGAATATGTGTGACCGATTCTTGAGTGAAGGGAGAGATTCCCTTTGATAGCCGAAAATGTTGCTTTTTCTCACTGGAGGCAAATGGAATTGTTGGTTTTTGTCTCAAGATCATAAAGATAGTAAAATAAGTAAGCGCATCAAGAAGAGGGTTTTTAGTAGAGGTTGGAAATATAAAATCAAAATAAATATCGATACTATCGTTGCATAGGGATAAATATCGATAAAGTATGGATACATCAATACATGATTTTTTTTTTAATTTGATTTTCAATTTTGCCAGAAACGAAGTTTTTCAGTGCAAATTTCTACTTTTCATGAATTCTGTTAATGAATTTCATGAAAATTGTTTTAATAAATTTAAAAAATTGTTTTTATAAATAAATTATATTATCCATCAGAATAAATAAAATACATTTGGATGTCAATGCATAAATTCACATTTGTTTAAAGAAGAAATTTTGAAAAGTAGTTTACTGCATATTTTGCTGATAGAGATGTTTTTAATTAAAATTAGATACAAATTCCAGGCTCACGTTGGCAACAGAAACGGCGCTGTGTTAATGACTACGAATAAATGATCTTAACTTTCCATTACATTGTTTTCTTTTTGGTTAGGGGGCCATTTTAACTGTCTCTCAGCCAAGTCCAAACTTAAGTTTTAAAGTTTTCGAAAAGGAAATAAAGAAAATCAAAAAACACATAGAACTACAAAAAGATCATCAAAAAACTATAAATGTTTGAAAATATCGATATATCGGTGACTTTTATCGATGTTATTATCGATATTTAAAAAAAATATCGTCGTATCGATATATCGCCGACCTCTAGTTTTTAGTGTCAGAACCTTCCCCACCTACCACCACGTCTCACAACATCCCAACGTTTTTTAAATCTTTTATATTGACTTGATTCTCTGCTTGGGTGGTTGGTTGGCTGGGTCTAATTAACCTCCTTGTCGTCATTCTATCGGTCTGAAACTTTGCAGTTAGACATCAGATTGGCATCGACATCGAATTTATCAAATTTTGGGATCTATCACTGTCATTGAAAACGTCGATTTTACGGAATACTAATAAACCAATTTACCAATCATTGAAGAAACTCTTTTCTGGAGCGATATGGAGAGTTTGTTGATGGTTGGGGTTTGTTGAAATTTACTGGCTCAAGGGCAACACTAAGGCTGAGCTGCTGGTAGCCGTCCAGAATGGTTCGGAGTGCAAAAGGTTAAAAATCTAAAAAATGTAATAATATGAACAAACTATATAAACAATATTTAGGGGCGGAACGTAATGCCGGCACCTCCACCAAAGCATATCAACTTAGAAATACTTCGAACAGAAATGTTTTGATTAAGTTATCACAGTTTGCACAATACAGATGCGATGTCCCCTTACAGGGGACATACGAACGCAATGGTAAAACGAGTGATGTCCCCCATACGGGGACATACGAGTGAAAAGTGTTAAAATAGAAAAAGAGGAATTCTAAAAAGGCGCTTTACAGAATTTGTTTCAGGAGAAAGCACAAACTTTGAAAACTGATTCAAATACAATAACAAGAAGCTAAAGACACCAGAACACAGAACCAAATTAACAGATAGACTTTCCAATTTAAAAACCAATATCTACAATCTAAGTAACATTCGAGATATAAAACTATGAATTTAACTGGTATAATTTATTGTTAGCGTTAATTTTTTCTTTCATTAAAGGAAAACATAACAGAAATTATATTTTTATTTTATCGGCTACAGGATTCATATGTGCGAATTTATGTCGTATGTAAAGGAGATACTAGAGGTGCGGAACATCAGATAACTTTCAATTCCATTTTATACTGGTTATTGCATTTAAATTTGCCTTAGATTAATGTAATTTACCATTTTTTTTCATAGTTTTATTAATTAAAAAAAAATAGCCATTTTGGCGATATTTTTTTGGCGATAATTATTTCATTGGCAAAAAAAAAAATTGGCGATATGCTTTTCGATAAATATTACGTTATCCATTCTTGTAAGTGAAGCAAAAGATGAATAGTCTTTGATAGGCGATGCTCGAGGAAAAAGAACTATGTGTAAAAGACATTCATTTTTCAACTTTTTACGTGTTTATTGCATTTCTACGGGAATATCGGAGGTGGAGAACACCTTAAAAGGCTTTATCATCACAGCAATTGTAATCAAAAGAGCCGTTTTTTCTTCCTTCTTTCTTTCTTTCTTTTTATTTGGCAGTTGCTGAAAAAAATACATTTTTCAATTGCAGATACTATTTACGTATGCGCAATTTTGACGAAAACCCTAATGGCAAGTCCCATGATCACGACTAACCGGTATACAAAAGTTGAACATCGTAGGTCAATCCATTTGAGAGTAATGCTGACCACAGTTACACGCAGACATTTTTTGTAGATCGAAAAAAAATGAGCTCGGCACATTCCAAAACGTGTAGAAATGCAAACAATTTAATGGTAATTGAAAGTAAAAAAAAAAATCAACGCAAATTATATAACTAACCTATCCTTTACTATGTATGTGTATCTTTAGATCAATTTTCCTATAGTATTGAGGCCGACCAAACGGTATAGTGGTTAGCGTGCTAGCTTCTAGACCGCGAGGTTGCGGGTTCGGCATGGGTGTAAGGCATGGGTGTTTGTAAATGTATCAATGTAAATGGCTTGTCAAATGATGAATGTATCGGCGTATTATAGCCCTCGTGTTGCTGACGGCGCCAGATAATCTGTAAACATCCAACCTATAGTGTTGAGACCATGGCGAAGTGGGGTTATTAAACAGCCTTATGCGAGGAAGAAATTGTTACAACCTGCTTCGGCCCAGGATTATTTGGCACATCTTTTTGATATTGAAAATTTTATATTATGTTATTTTCCACAAGTTGTATTAAGAATATACCAAACCCAAAAAATGTCTGATTATTATTTACAAAAAAAACAAAAAAACATTAAGATTAGATGCGTAATTTAAATTCAAGACAAATTTAAGAAACAGAACTGCTACTTTCATTAAAAATTTAAAGATTTATTTTTTATCTGGAGAAATTCATCCTCAGTTTGGTTTTTTAATAAATTTTAACCTTTACTTGAAATATATAAAAAAATCTTCTAAAAAACTGTGATGGTTGATTTTAACACGTGTCTACCCCCCCCCCCCTCTCTCTTTCCCGTTTCTTCCTCTTTGTTTCTTGAACAACTTTGCCGCAAGTAATCATTTCAAATAAAATGCGATTCATCAGAAATACCATCTAACCTCAGTTCGAGTCACAAAAAATAGTTGAGTCATTCACTTTCAGCAAAAACGAAATAAATATTCAAAGCTATTCTCGGTATAAATTATTTTTCAGAAACGCTTTTGAAAATTGAAAGACAAAACAACGTCTGACATGCGCTTTAATGAAGGCGTCGAAGATTTTTGTTTTCTCACTAGCATAAACATAAGCATCAAAATTCAACGCAAGGCACTGCAATTACGCTTCAGAAGACAAAGAAATGCAGCAACCGTGAACCACGAAACAATAAAAAATTTCGACTCAAACTTCAATCTTCAACCTGTGTGAACTTTCTTGCCTACATTGGTTGGTTGTTTTCAGATTATCTGGCGCCGTCAGCAACACGAGGGTTATAATGCGCCGAAACATTCGTCATTTGACAAACCAACATACATTTACAAACACCCATGACTAACACGGGACTCGAACCTTCAACCTCGCGGTCTAGAAGCTAGCACGCTAACCACTATACCGTTTGGTCGGCCTTTCCTACATTGAATGTAACCTCGTCTGTGTATTTTTTTCTTATTGTGGTAGACTTTATTCCGTTGAAACATACCCAGGTCCTGATTATCGCCTAGGCCCACAAGGCCCGGGACTTGAGCCCATGATTTTAGGGGGTCCCGCAATTGGCTGTAAACCTATAACTTTTCTTTCTTTTTGTGAATATCTTTTACAGTATGTATAAAAGAATGTTTACTTAAAAATAATTTTGTATTGATTTTGAGCCGTTTTTAGTATCCCAGAGTGTATTTATTCAAATGCATCAAACCATCATTTAAAAGCTTAAAAAAAAAATATTTCTCGAAGAAATATTGAAAGGAAGTCTTGACAAATTAATTACGAGCTCAGTAAATGTCGGCTTTGATGTTGTGAATAATGATGCAAATATTGTTTCCACGGATATTACTACACATTGTGATCGTGAAATGCAATGCTACATCACTAAGTTTTACCTGTTTTGATTTATAAATTTGGTTATTTGAAATTTTTTTCTTTATTTAAGATAAAAAAAAAACTTTAAGAAGAAAGTATATTGACATTAATTTATCAACTTTTTCTATATTTAATGTTAATTCATTTGACCACGAGTCAAGCTCATTTCCAATAAATCTCGCATTTGATGAAGGGGCCCCTAAAAGTGCCCGGGCCTTGGACCATAACTTCTCATGATCAGGCCTTGAACATACCCAGACTTTCGTATTTTTGTTAATGACGGGCTTCTTGTATTGGAATTCTATGCTTTGGAAGTTGCCTCGGCATAGTCGCACTCTCCTTCACACAAAAAAAAGTGGAATATATATATATTGCCTATTAAATATATATATATATATATATATATATATATATATATATATATATATATATATATATATATATATATATTCCACTTTTTTATGTGTGAAGGAGAGTGCGACATAGATGGGAAAGTTATGCGTTTTCCCCACTTTTTTTGTGTGAAAGATAGTGCGACTATGCCGCCATAATATAGATGGGAAAGTTTTATATATATATATATATATATATATATATATATATATATATATATATATATATATATATATATATATATAAACTTTCCCATCTATATTATGGCGGCATAGTCGCACTATCTTTCACACAAAAAAAGTGGGGAAAACGCATAACTTTCCTATCTATATTATGGCGGAATAGTCGCACTCTTCTTCACACAAAAAAAGTGGAAAAAACTCATAGCTTTCCCATCTATATAAATAGAAAATTGCATACTGAAGTCTTCCACTCTGTTAATTTTATTTGTTAGATAAAATTAAAAGTTTGGCATCAAATACACTAAAACCATTTTTTTTTTAAAAGACCACTATTTTTTATATTCTTTATATTACTTGGCAGATGGGTTCGATGTCGATGACAATGCGTTCATTCTAGAAAATTTGGGGGCTGTTACTGTTACTAAAAAGTCGCTTTTACGGAATACGGATTTTGAAACCGATAGTTATATTAATTTAGAAATTATGTTACTTGTGTGCGGAGACTTCTTTTTTACTCACTGAACCAAGCATTTCCGAAAGAAACTATTAATTTTTTCCAATCCGTGTGTAACAAACACTCTTTGATTAATCTGATCCGGCCCACACTAAACACAAACTCTTCATATATTCACAGAAACTGATAGTTATAATAATTTAAAAGTTATATTACTTGTGTATGTGAACCTTTCCTTCACACTGAATTAAATATTTCCGAAAGAAACATGTCAATCTTTAACATAGTTTTAGTAATAATTTTTTCTGATCACCCTGAATTGCCGGATCAAAATACTGCAAATATAAACAATTGTTTCTAAAATGATTTTTTTTTTATGCTCAACGACCTATTTTTATGCACAATGACGGCCAATCAGACCGAGATCTACAGCTTAACGTTTATTCCGTAACACAACGAACCTCCAAGCCTATAGCCTGGAATTTGAACCCGGCACCTTTGGCGTACGAGGCCAGAGCGCTAACCGCACATCCATCAGGTGGGCAATTCTAAAATGGATACTGCCCACCTTGAACACAAACTCCTCATACCTTCACAGAATCTAAAAAGAATAATTTTCCATGATCTATTAATGCTAGCCTTACTCAAACTCTTCTAGAATCATTATGTAAAAAATATACAAAGAAAGTATGCTTATCCAACTAATTTCATCTCTGGTACGGAAAAAAAATCGCCCAAAAGCTGCTTCTTGAAGCTTAGAAAGGTTTCATGGGAACAATGTTATACACTCTAGAGAAACAGGTTTGAGTGAAGTGGTCAGAATTACCCCTCCCCAACAAAAATGAATTATGTTGTTCCCGAATAATGTCTTAATTTACTCGCTGTTAAATTAAAAAGCTTTAGGTACAAACTAATGAAACAATTGTGTATTGTTGGGCTCTGTAACTTCTCCCGAGTTGACATGTGAATAACATTAAGTGACTAAAAAAAGGGAAAGAAGCAGCAAAAAGAAAAGGAATCTTAACGTTAATTACCGTGTTTTCATTTTTTACGAGAAGTCGTGCCGAAGAGATCTAATGAAATATGCCACTAATATTTATGACTTGAGACTTAATTTTACGATGTCCCAGAACGCGATGTGAAAAGTGTAGAAAGGCTGAACGCGATATTTTTTGTCGCTCCATAAATTTAAATGTCTGTTTCACAAACTTGCGTGTTTTTTAAGGGATCGGTTTACTAGTTCTCATTTGTCAAATAAAAGCGAGTATTTTAGATAACGTCTTTAAATGCTGTATTATAATTTTTATTAACCAATAACTTATTTTTATTTAGGATTAACATCTATACATCCGTTATATCATTGATGACAATAAAATTCTATTTAAAGTTGACAAACAAATATTGTTTACTTTATCATATTTTAACACAAATGGCTCTTGTTATTTATTTGAGAAAATATATTTTTTACTTTCAATTACCCTTGCGTATTATACATAGGGTAATGAAAGTATAGCATTCGGTAAAAAATAAAAATTCGATTTTTTTTTTTTGCATTTCTCCACGTTTTGGAACACCCTGATTTCAAAAAAGTGATCTAAAAAAATATCTGTCTGTGGTCAGCATAACTCCCGAACAAATTGAACTACGATGTTCAAATTTAGTATGCGGGTTGCTGGCGTCCATGGGACCTACCATTAAGGTTTTCGTCAAAATCGCGCATGCGCATAAGGTAGCCGC
This sequence comes from Linyphia triangularis, assembly GCA_963978545.1. NCBI lineage: Eukaryota > Metazoa > Arthropoda > Arachnida > Araneae > Linyphiidae > Linyphia > Linyphia triangularis. The sequence continues at coordinate 40,475,987 of OZ021733.1, read as the reverse complement.
CATTGGAAAAAATCACGTTTCTCAATGATTGTAAAAAACGGCTCAAACGATTTTGATAAAAAACGCTGTGCTAATGCCTTTTAAGGTGTTCTAAACATCCCTACCTCCGGAATTCCCTTAAAAATGCTCTAATGACGTAAAAAGTTGAAAAACGAATGCCTTCAACACAGAGTTCTCTATCCTTGAGCATACCTCATCAACCATCCGTTTTATCTTCTTCCCTCCGTTTCACTTATAATAAAGGATAATATAAGGATTATCGTAAAGTACATCGCCAAAATCACAATTTTGGCGATATTTTTTTTTCATACAAGAATTATCGCAAAAAATATAGCCATACTGGCAATTTTTTCTAAATAAATAATGAAAATATAATAACGGTAAACGAAGCAAATCCACATCAGTATTATAGTGTAATTGAAAGTTGTGCGATATACCCCTACTTTACACTTTCTTTGTCATATTTTTTTAAACTTTATTCTATAAATTTTCAAACTGTTGTTTGTGGCTTTAAAAAAACTATTGGGCTCCTCCCCCTTGATTGCTAACATTCGCCAAACCACGAGGATTGTGTAACAACCCTCTTTGGTTCGTCTAACGAACCAAGCTCACTTCGCTCGCTAAAAGAATAGACTTCTTCAGAATATTTCCTATCATGTAAACATTTTCGCCCTATAATCAATAGAAAAGCACACATTTAACTTTATCGTACTCATGCGCACATTTCGTATATTTTCCAGAAGAATTTTATTTTTCTCAGGAGACTCCACAGAAGAAAAAAAAACTTCCTGCATTGAAATTGTATCGTGTTCTTCAACAACACTCTCACTACAAGCTAGGCTTCTTTTACGAAATCTTTCATCTATATTCTTATTTGCTCACTGAGCTTACTGTATGCTATTTTTTTTTTTTTTTTTTTTTTTTTTTTTTTTTTTTTTAAATACTACGACAGCATGACAAATATTTATTTCGATTCACCGTTTGGCAACCATTGGTTCCGAATTGTAATCTAATGATTTGTGTTGCAATTCCGGCTATGAAAATGCGGCATTTTTTAAGGGGGTGGAAGGGGGGGGGGGGAGCATGCGTAATAAAAAAAAACTATAACTGAAAAAAATTATTGCGTTCGCAAATTTTGTAGCACAATTAAAATATGAATTTTAAATACATTAGCTTTAGAAGTCAAAGACAGATGGCAATTCTTAAAAACTACTAATAAAATATTAACTCTTACGAAATTCTGCTGTAATTATTAATTTGTTTAGCAGTAATCTCAAATAGTTTAAAGAGGCTTTATTTTACAATTCATTTAGGAATTTTTACATTTAACAGACTTAATGTCAGAAATATTTCCATTGATTCAACCATGCTTTGATTGGGACCACATCCTAAATAAAGTTATTAAATATAGTTAATATTAATTTAATTGGTAAATATTTGCAATGTTTTTTTTTCGTGTTCAAAATTAATCAAACTATTAATTTTATAAACTGGAAAAAAAAATTGCTACAATGAGAGAACTTTTATATAATTTTCTATAACATTTTGTATATATTTTACTATCTTGTTAAATCACCATTCATAAACCATTGATTTTTGTTAAACTTAATAGTAAGAGGTACAGAGACCTATAGAAAACCTGTATTTGCTTAGACCTAAGATACCATATAAGAAGTCTAGGCCCTGTCTTAGAAGTTCGTGTTAGATTTGAGTGTCTACAACTGGTTGTGCATTAGCAAAGAAAAGTTTGCAAACCTCTATTTTATACAATTCTCAAATATTTTTAGATTACCATAATTTTCACACAAAACACTTAACTTTAAGATAAAATTTCTCGAAAAAAAGGATTTTAAAATGTACTCATTAAATACTTCAAAAGTTTTTTAGAATCTCATTTTTTTCCCCAACATTTTATTTTGCATGGTTCCATTCTGTCAAAAAAAATTACTTTGGATTATAACTGCCACTAAAAGAACTCTTCTTCACACGTTTGATTACAATACATCATGGCCAAATACCCAGCATGAACAATTTGGTGACTGAAATCCCCACCTGTTACGATTAATTACAATGATAGCAAAACCCGTTATCAATTTGTACTTTTTTCTAAACAAGAATATCGCGAAATTGGCGAGAAAATTCTTCACCTAATATCAAAGTTCTAATCCAATATATCTCTATTTGTAGCCGAAATTTTAACTTACCATAAAGTTACTAAAGACTCTTCTGGTTGAATTTTGAAACGTTTTAGGTTGTAATCTCTAATTGAATTCAATGTAATCCTACTAATCCAATAACTGATAACCGACGCATGTATGTAACATTTATAGTTTAGGCTTAACGAATTGCAAATTGACTTCCAGTTGCCATTTGCAATGCTTTCTGTTGCACTTTGTTGTGGGAATTCATCTAGACGAAACCTTTCATTTGACATATCGCATGTGTTTGTGGCATTTAAAGTTTGGCCTGGGAATGTTGATCTTAGACAAACATACCCTTTATATAAGTTTTTCAATACAATAGTTTACATGCTAAAAATGTTCCACTAGTCCTGCAACAGACGCATACATTTTACCAGTATTCTTAATGAGACCAGACGTAACGATTTTGGCGGGACTGTCCCGCTTTTCCCCTCGCTGTCCCGCTGACTGAATGTCCCGCCAACTTATCTCGCATTGCCGTTAGAGTCAAGTCAAAGTCCTTTTAAGCAAAATGAAAATGTCTTCAGAACTTGAAGCCGACCAAACGGTATAGTGGTGGTTAGCATGCTAGCTTCTAGACCGCGAGGTTGCGGGTTCGAGTCCCTTGTTTGGCATGGGTGTTTGTAAATGTATTTTGGCTTGTCTAATGACGAATGTTTCGGCACATTATAGCCCTCGAGTTGCTGACGGCGCCAGATAATCTGAAAACAAACTTCAGAACTTGAAAACTAACAGAGTGGGTAACTGATGAGGTTTCTGGAGATAGAAAAATCTGGTTACATTAAGTATTCTGCAGTTATTCTACTGGATCCTGGTTAAATGTCTTATTGATTACCGAACAGAAGACATTTCGTCAAGTTCAAAGAATGTCCCTGTTTAACTTTTCCGTAAGCTGGCAAACTTTGCTATTTGTGTTACAGTCATTCAGGGTAACTTTGAGCCATAGGGTGTAACTTTGCGCCACCTCCTAGTTTTCAGTATTTTTGGTTTTAAACAGCTGCTCTTGATCCACTGCTGCAAACTGCTGGCAAGATTGTGAAATTGGCTTTTTGTTTTATAGTTTAATAAATGAATTGGCAAAATAGTACATAATTTATTTGGCCATTCAGTTGTTTTTCTGAAGTACTGTTTTCAAGTTCCATTTTAATGCTTATTTGAAGTTGATGTAAATCAACTAATTTATGCAAGTAAGAATCAACTTACCACTTTATCAGCTATATAATTTTCTAAAAAAGTGAAATTGTTAGTAGCTGATGGTTATTTATTTACTAACATTTGGTAAAAAGCAAAACACCAAGGCACTATCATTTTACCACATATTCAGTGTAACTTTGAGCCGGTTCAAAGTTAGGCTGATGACAGTGTGTAATGTATACACTGCACATGCAATTCATATTTTATTCTAATTTATTTTTCGTTGCTTTTAAATACATTTATATACATACAAATGTAATTTAATTTACAGAATCTTCTCTTGTATGCAATATCCGATAAATTGAAAATGTTGGGAGTGAATTCAAGAAGTACCTAATTATATTAGAAACGTTCACAGAACTAAAAAAAAAATCTGCGGACCTGTAATGGTTGTAAAAAGCGTTTCAGTTGAGTAAGTGAAAAAATCCATATGCACAAAAAATAAATGGTAAAGGAATATGAATAGCAAGCACATGATGGGATTGTCCAAAGTCCTCTACCATATGAATTCCTGGGAGACAGCAAGAGTAAAAGTCTTAAACTAGATGACCCACCTAAAGGTTGTGTGGTTAGAGCTCTGGCCCCGCATGCCAAAGGTTCCGGTTTCGAATCCCGGCTGAGTCATAGATGTTCATTGTAATTCGGAATCCACGTTAAGCTGTAGGTCGTTGAGCGTATAAACCAACCAACCTGAACTAGATGATGCAGGTGACACTGTACAACTGTCTGCAGGTATGTATAACACTGTCATTTTCGGAGGAGATGAAAGTTGGACAATAAGCACATGATGAGGTTTATACTGCACAAATTGCTGTGTAGAATGTTACTAAAAAGTCAGAGATTGTCCATGTGGTGGCTGTTAAACACATCAATGAGGTAGGAATTTTATACACTGAGCATGCAAGTGTTTTAGAATTTGGTTATGGCATATGCAAAGTTTATGACCACGTAATTATTCAATACGATGGAGAAATGTACCCAGACCAAATTGACTTAAATGACAATGTGATAGTTGGTGGTTCATGAAGAAATCTGGTGCATATTGGAAATGGACCAATATCAATGGTGATCTGTAGTATGAAAAATTGGGCGTGTTTAAAAAATTATCTCTAGAAATTATTATTCCATCTAGAACACAGGTGCCGGGTTCGAATTCCAGATTAGGCAGGGATGTTCGTTGTGGTTCGAAATCCACGTTAAGCTCTAGGTCCCGTACTGATTTGTCTTTACTGTGCATGAAAATAGGTCGTTAAGCGCACAAACCAACCAATCCAGCTAGAACACGAGAATAAGTTTTCCAGATCAATGATTATTTCTTTGAAGCAAAACTATTAATCTAAAGAATGGCAAAGTGAAATTTTATGAAGTTTGAACTTTGTTTTTATATTATCATACTATTTCTAACATTAAGAGTAGAATATTTATATTTGTGCCACATTGTGACTTACAAACACCATAATACTTAACTAATTGCATTAGGGCGGCCTATCAGTTTTATTATTTTTTATTTATCTTTCTCAATTTTTAATTGATATAATGTGTTTGTATTTAAGTGAATGAACTAAAGATTATTTTTTCACTATATCTGAATGTTAGAACTGAATAATAAATAGGTTTTTTTTGCAATATATTCATGTGATTCGTCATCCACTGTTCCTACCTATTATATTCTTTGTGGTGTTAATTAAAATATCCAAACGTTATGGTATTGATAACTGCAGCTGATAATGTTTCAAATACTTAGAAACTTAATTTTACTCGTTCAAAGTAGTCTAGACTCCTAAATTGAATAAAAAAAATTATTTTATATGAAACTTCTGATAGTGGTTCAAAATTACCCTGAATGTCAGGGTAACTTTGCACCGGGTTATTTTCCTATTATTTGGTGCTTTCATCATCAGCATTTACTAATTTGTGTAAACTAAAATATAATTTAGGGCTTATTCTTCCATTTTATGCCATTAGGTCGGAAAATATTATTAAAACATAAGTGGTGAAGAAGAAAATACTGAAAATGTGGTTCAATGTTACCCTGATTGACTGTACTGTTGATATTGCTTCGAAAAAGCAAAGAAGTGTGGCTTTATCCGAAACTGTACTTGGATATCAACTGGCGGATAAGGGAATTCGGTGACTTTACCTGAGGGTTGAACCAAATGAAGAGGAAAATCTCAAACAGGTTTTCCGCCAGGTATCAACATCTGTAGCCCCCAGGCCTCACTCTGCAAGAGCCACACCCCACCAATTGACATCTTCATCATTGCTATTAACCCCCAACAACGCTGCTTAGAATATTCGACGCGCATTGCACTGATAATGTCTTAATTCTCTGGCGAGGCTTTCTTTTTTCAGAGCGAGTGCTGGGTTTTTTCTGCTTCATACCTAAAGCAATATTTTCTCAACATGTTGATTTCCAAAATATTGCTTCTAAAAAGGTAGTAAAAAATTCACCCATCAAAAAAGTTTTTAGTAAAAACTATTTTTACGCAGTGATACATTTTATGTGAAATTGCAACTTATTTAAGTGATTTTCAGTTAAGATGGACTTGACATGGTGTTCGACCGCTACGACAAAATCCATACATTCCGTGTCAAAGACCAACTTTTACCCCAATTATAGAATGTATTGTCATCGACCACGAGTCTATCTGTTAAGTTTCAGATCGTTTGGATGACGGAAAGAGGGTTAATAAGTATTCCAAAGTAAGAATGGAAACGTGTGTAAAATCGACTTTTCAGTGACATATACCAAACTTGTTAGAATGCATTATTATCGATAACGAGTCTATCAGTCAAATTTCTGTTCGATTGGATGACGTAAAGTGGGTCGATTAACCCTTCGCAGATTTTTCCCACCATAAACAAAATCTAAGTTAATATAAAAGTTGGGTTTTAATTGTATTTTAGAATTATTTGGTGCAAAAACAACACATGGACTAAACTGTGCTAGTTAATATAAAGGTTTTAATATAAAGAAGAAAGGCTTTTTTATCGAGCACAAAATTATTATGGATTTTTATTACCTTTCAATTATTTTTTAAAGAGTTAACTACTAATATCATACTCCCACTAATGTCTTCCGTGTTTTCTTAAGGTTCCTATGTATATTTCACAAACATCGATCTTCTATCGCAAGAAATACACGACGGCTGTCTTATACTAGAACATTGCGAGTTCAAACTTTGTAAGAAGGGGTTGCTTTTTTTTAAGGAGAAATTACCCACATTTGCATCCCGAAATGGGAGAAAACCCGGAAATCTCTTACCATGCAACCCAGCAATCGACGAGCGACTATCTGTCACGAGTGCTACTGTGAGAACTCATTTTAAAAAGAGGAACTTCCGAGCACAGACGAGGTTGGATCCTATCAACTCTTACATGCTTGGAGAATATTGTTTCATGGAAGTGGACTAGGCTATAATTATTGAAATTCGTAATCGAAACTTTTTATGTAGGTGAACTGCAACAAATCGCACACTTGTTACAAAAGTGATACAACTCAAAATTCTTCATTTTGCGTAAAAGTGCGCACAAAATCACAGACTGCTTGTATTTGAATCTGGTTAAACGGCACAAGATTGTTTATATGTTAGATTCGAGATGAAACTGTCTCATGCCAGTTTTCCAGATTCAAGTTCGTATAATATGTGATTCGGTTCACACTTTTACTCAAGAATGAAACGTTTTGAGTTGTGTCAGTTTAGTAGCAAAGGTGTGTGACATGTTTTGTGTAGAAAACATCACATAGTATCATTTTTAGAGTCGCTTTTAGGAGCCATTGAAAATCAGGGACGCATTTCTGATTGGTTGTTTTCAGATTATCTGGCGCCGTCAGCAACATGAGGGCTATAATGAGCCGAAACATTCGTCATTTGACAAGCCAACATACATTTACAAACACCCATGCCTTGCACGGGACTCGAACCCGCAATCTCGCGGTCTAGAAGCCAGCACGCTTACCACTATACCGTTTGGTCGGCACGCATTTCTGAAATTTTAATACTTGTAGTTATTGCACTAGGTTTCATTAGTACTGAAGGGTAATATAACCACATCATGGTCATTTTAAACATGAAGATTGAAGATTCCGCCTTTTGAACTTTTTTGAAGGATATAGTAGTTGTATTATAAATTTTGATATTACAATTTCTTCATATAACCTTCTAAAACATTGGAAATTGTCTGGGTGGTTGGTTGGTTTGTGCGCTTAACGACCTATTCTTGTGCTCAGTAACGGCTAATCAGAATGGGACCTACAGCTTAACGTGGATTCCGAACCACAGCAAATATCCATGCTTGATCCAAGATTCGAACCCGGCACCTTTGGCATGCGAAACCAGGGCGCTAACCACACAGCCATCAGGTGGGGGAATATTCCTTAAAAACTTCATTCGATGATTAAGAGATCTGTAATTTAAATCCCACCTGTAGATGACACATGACTAAAAGTCATTAATACATTGTTAACCGGCAGTTTTACTGAGAATTTATCTCATGTCTCCGTCTATTATTTCGTAAGTGGCCAAGTTTGGGGCCCCGAGATTTTGGAGGCCCCAAAATTTTCAAAGCTGTTGTAGTTAAATTGAACACTGGATTCTGTTTTAACAATTCTAATTATGCTTTGAACATAAATAAACAACAAACTTAAAATGATTTTAAGTAGCAGTCGTTAAACAACTAAATCTGAGGGGGGGGGGGGGAGAGTACAATTAAGATTTTGTTTGTACGCTTAACGACCTATTTTTGTGCACAATAACAGCTAATCAGGCTTAGTTTAACGTGCTAACAGGCTACAGCTTAACGTGGATTTCGAACCAAAACGAACATCCATGCCTAACCCAGGATTCGAAACCGGCACCTTTGGCATGCGAGGACAGAGCCTAACCCCACAGCCATCAGGTGGGCCTGTTCCCCAAGCCATTTTTTCATATTTGAGAAGAATTTTTTTTCACAGGGGTCATACCAGAAGAGTAGGAGGAATAAGGGAATGATTCGCTGAGTAATTCGATCAATTTAGTGATTGCGTTATCATGATGAAATATAACTCTTTTCTTAGACAAATACGGTCACTTTTCACTCAATTTTGAGTTAAAAAGGTCTAAAAAATCAGCATAATACTATCTGGTTATCCTTTTCCATATAGCCGATGAGGATTGTTCCTTGTGTGTTCCAGAAAATCATTGTCGTAACCTTTAAAGCTGGTTAACCTCTTGCCTGTGACTCCCGAACTTAGTTCAGGCAATGCAAATGCGCCAATTTTGGAAAGCCCGACCTGAGTCCGGACAAGAGAAAAATCGGTGCTTCAATTCCGTGAAGCTTGAACTCAGTTTGGCAGCATGGTCCTCGTGTTGCCCTTGCGCCGTTAAATCTCAACCACCTCCTTAAAAAATGTCTATTTTTAGCACGTTTTTCTCAAATATATTCCACAGGCAAAGGGTTAAATAGTTTTGGCCTTCTTTAAAGCACATTCCTTAGGTGAAATCCATTGTTTAAACTGTCATTTCATTCCTGGTGTGTATTAGTGTATCCGTGTTATCAACTATAACATAAAGCTGCTAAAAATCGCTCGAGTTGTAGTTAGATTTACTCTAAAATGGGGTGAATAGGAACAGCGGGGTGAATCGGAACGAAACTTCATGAAATCACAAAGAAATTATTATTTTACACAAATAAAGCAGTTTTATTAATTATATATATTTTTTTATTTGGCTAACATTTTTGGAATCTTGGAACATGTTTCGTGGAGTTTTCAACACTGTCCTTTTTTTGAAAAAAAATTCTGAAACAGCGCCATATAATCTAATGAGTTTTAGCCTCTCCAAAACTTATCCCGTAATTAATAATATGTACCCTCTATAGACTTAACTAATATATTTTTAGATAAGAATAAACATCCACAACTGCATGCCATACTTAATTTAACTTGGTTTTAAAAACTTTTTATTTTACGAATTTTTATGTTTTACCTCGTCTCGATTTTGAGATTTGCGGGGTGAATCGGAACACTTGAAAAGTGATATTAAAGAGCTGTTTTTGGCAAGATTATGTTCCACACAAAATTCAACGACTGAAGAAGAGTCTAATTATTCCCTTCAAGACAGATTGATTGATTGATTGAATAAATGTCAGAAGAGGATTCTAGTTTCCGCATGTCAGAAAACCCGATTGTTCCAGTGTTTTTTTCTCTAAATGACTTCGTTATCTTTAAGTTATATGGAGAAATGTATGAAGACTATGTGAGCAAAGTTTTACACCCACAAGATTATTACTATACAAGTGTATTTTACAAAAAGCGCCCATGAACGAAGAGATTTTCTGAAACAAATGCGGATGCTTTTCTCCTTTCTCAAAATATTTTAAGGAATTTGAAGTCATACACCACGCAAACATAAAGTAGATTGAAATACATTATTAATTTTAAAGACTATTTGGATGAGTTATAGGAGAAGAGTTGATACGCTTTCAAACATACGATTTGTTTTGGCAATAATTGACAAATACAAATTTTATCCGTCATATTAAATGATTTTTTTATAATAATTTTGTGTTTCTATTCACCACAATGCATTATTACTTGTTTTTTGTCACCCTGTAAATATTTAAATAAGATCAGACATAAATTGTAATGAGTGTTCCGATTCACCCCTTTTTGCGGGGTGAATCGGAACACCATGAAAAAATTCAAAATAAATTAAAGTTCTAGTTTTTTCAACATTTTTTGGGTATATCCTCAAAGAAGAAGGCAAGACCCAAGTTTCAATGTCAAAAATATGTAACTTAACGATCTAATTACAACCGATTTTTACTTTGAAAGTTGAAAAGTGTTCCGATTCACCCCATTTTACGGTACCTAAATACTTTTTTGAAATGATTACACAGATCCGACTTTGATCAAATGTTAAATATTGCGACAGCCATCTTGCTGATAGCTTTTTCATACACATAAGTATTAATGCATGTCATTGAATACACTCATTTAAGTAACTTACCTTTTAATCAATCTCACGTACATTCACACGGCGGTCTTCTAACAAAATATCATGGATTTGTGACCATTTTTTCCGTCATTACCTCAGCCGGACATCCAGGCCAATCTGCGTCTGCTGTGCTCGTACAGCCACAAAGAAATTCAGTAACCCACGTGTAAACCATGCCATCGATGGAACAGAATCCACACAACAATTAATAACCTTTTTGATTTTTCATTTTCGTCCATTGTTCTTTCACGCAAAATGCATCTTTTATTAACACCCGCAATTCTCTTTTTCCATAATCAAAACAAACACGGAACATATCTGCTTTGGAGTCCGATAACAAACAAATTACTTGAAATATCGTCTGAAAACTTGACGAGTGTTGCCACAAACAATAATAAAAAAGTAAACGCATAATAAGGTTGGTTGGTTTAGTTTTTCTGGCGTAAGAGCAACCTCAAGGCATACTGCGCCGGAACACATAATAAGAATGCGATCAGAGCGCCACCCTTTACTGAAGTCACAGACTTATCAACACTGATCTCTTATCAAACAGTCCTCGTATTTCCCAATCAGAGTTAGTGTGCTCAAAAGCAAACTCTGAAATTTTGTTTTTATAATTTTTTAGCGCCAAAAAATTTAGTGGGACACTCCTGATCACTTTTGATGTTCCAAAAACTCCTCACTTCAAATAATTGTAGCTCACAATTGTTAACACGTTGACTGCCACGGAATTTTCACGATTACGGTCTAAAGAGCCAATTTGATTTAACCTTTAACTGCTGTATGCGGTCAGACAGACCGCGAGTCATTTTTTGTGGAATGATTCCACTCACTAAAATATTTCAAGTTTGACCTTTTATATTAATTTTTCCGATACTTTGTTACTTAAATTTTAAATTGATGTTCACTAATTTCTTTGGCCCAGTATGAACCACGTGTTGCGCTTGCGCCAAAATTATCAAACCACCCAACCACTGCATTCGTCGACGCGTTGATTGGAGAAGAGATTGAACCAGTGGCGTGGTTGGTTGGTTGTTTTCAGATTATCTGGCGCCGAAAGCAACACGAGGGCTATAATGCGCCGAAACATTCGTCATTAGACAAGCCAACATACATTTACAAACACCGAGGCCTAACACGGGACTCGAACCCGCAACCTCGTGGTCTAGAAGCTAGTATGCTAACCACTATACCGTTTGGTCGGCGAACCAGTGGTTTGAGTTGAATGCAACTCATATGGCAGTCAACGTGTTAAATAAAGTTGCAATGAACATTTCAACTACAAATACTTCAATTTTATAGGAGACCCACTTGAAGGTTGAGTAGCATACCATTGATGCTAGGTTTGAATCCTGTGATGAGCATGAATGTTCATTGTGGTTCGGAATCCAAATTAATCTTTAGGTTCCGGCCTGTTAAGCCGTTATTGTTCACAAAAATAGGTCTGTGAGCATAAAGTACATCTAATCTATTTAACAAGATATACAAAAAACTGGGGAAAACGCATTGAACCTGGGTCCTATTGGCCCGACAGGTTCACAACAAGGTTCAAGGTGCAATAGGCAAAAAAAAAAATCAAGCGACGGCTATATTTTCGATTCTAAAAGACTCAGTATAAAGTTCTTTGCACTCATGTTTATTTTGTTTTCGATATTCTATAGTTCTGTATAAAATTTACTTCTTAAGGTGCGGCCCACTAGTCTGTTTCTGCAACAGCTAAATTTCAATAAAAAAAAAATTTCATTCGATTTCGAATACTTTATCTCACTTACCCACTAAAAGACACAACTCAAAAATATTACATGAGCCATAAAAGAAAATAGGCGTAAAATTTAAAATGCGGCTGTTAAACCCTTGAGAAACAAAATACAGAAGAAAAATTACAAGTTTATTAACCCTTTGCACTCCAGTGGCGCCTCTCAGGCGCCACACGATTGGATGCCAAACCACGAGAGGACCATTAGGTGTGATGCGGAAATTCGATGCAAGGCCAATGACTGTGTTTAGTTTCTATAAAGCAAATCCATAAACACCAGCCGAACCTAAAATGTCTCGAGTTGCTGATTCCTCCGCGCGAAAAGGCCTGGAGTGCAAAGGATTAAAACTGACCATTTTCAACCACATTAACACCATTTAAAATTGTTACAACTTCTCCCACTGTACTGTCCCACAAATACTGACACAACTCGAGATGTGACGTTCATAACTCAAAATAACGCAATCAAATACTTATTTTAGACACGTTAAAAGTATCCTATTTGAGATGTGACGATCAGAACACTAAACTGCCAGAATACAAACAGGAATTTTGTTTCAACACAAAATGTTAGAATATTCTTGTAGCACATAGCGTACGCTACTACTGTGAAGGTCACCGCCCTATTGATGTTCCGCTGTTCTTGTCCAATCACTTGGCATTTTCAGGAGTGGTTAAGTGACACATCGCGCTTTTTAGTAGTGATACTACGCTTATGACACTCTTCCTGTAACAAGACTCACCTAAGTCAGACTTGTTGTAAAAATAATACGCAAAATAAAATTTTCGTAGTTTCCATTTTCTTGCTTGTGAGCAAAATACCTAATGTGACCAGGCCGACCAAACGGTGTAGTGGTTAGCGTGCTGGCTTCTAGACCGTGAGGTTGCGGGTTCGAGTCATGTATTAGGCATGGGTGTTTGTAAATGTATGTTGGTTTGTTAAATGACGAAATGTTTCGGCGCATTATAGCCCTCGTGTTGCTGACGGCGCCAGATAATCTGAATACAACCAACCCTTTTTTTGCCGACCAAACGGTATAGTGGTTAGCGTGCTGGCTTCTAGACCGCGAGGTTGCGGATTCGAGTCCCATGTAGGCATGGGTGTTTGTAAATGTATGTTGGTTTGTTAAATGACGAAATGTTTCGGTGCATTATAGCCCTCGTGTTGCTGACGGCGCCAGATAATCTGATTACAACCAACCAACCTAATGTGACCAGATTTTTCTATCTCCAGAAACTTCCTTCATCAGTTACCTACTCTGTTAGTTTTCAAGTTCTGAAGTTATTTTTTTTTTTGTTTTGTTTAGAAGGACTTTGGCGGGACTCTGTAACAAAAAAGAGGGACAATTTGGCGGGACATTCAGTCAGCCGAACAACGATTTGAAAAACGGGACTGTCCCGCCAAAATCGGATTGGTTGGTTGTTTTCAGATTATCTGGCGCCGTCAGCAACAAGAGAGCTATAATGCGCCGAAACATTCGTCATTAGACAAACCAACATACATTTACAAACACCCATGCCTAACACGGGACTCGGAACCCGAAACCTCGAGGTCTAGAAGCTAGCACGCTAACCACTATACCGTTTGGTCGGCAACGTTAAAAAGGCAATATTTATTACTTAATATATATTTTATACCAAGTATGATATTAATATAGTTGTCCTTAATATAAAATTAAAAATGTATAAACCAATTGAAACTTGAGTGATGTACATTCTCAAAACACAAGTCTGCCATTGGTAATTTGTGAGTGATACTAACTTTCTCTTATCATACTTTTAAACCGTTTATATTAACTTCGATTTTGTGAGTGTGTGCGGTGTGGCTGTCGGGCAAAACTGCGGAGGCCTATAATTAACATACTTGCCATCATCCAAACTAGCTGAAACTTGATAGATATATTCGATGTTGATGACAATGCATTCTATCAAGTTTTGGGGGCTATTATTGTCACTAAAAGATCACTTTTACACGCTTCTATTGTCGTTCCAGAATACTAATAAACCTACTTCCCGCTATCCAATCGAGCTGAAACTTGGTAGGTACATTCATTTTCGTTAACAGTACTTTCCATCAAGTTTTGGGACTGTCACATAAAGGCTACTTTTACACACGTTTCTATTGCCTTACGTCAGACTTATTAGCTTTTCTTCACGTTCTATTATACAGATACCAAGATTAATTCAAACATATACAATTTAACGGTATTTTATCACAGAAATCCTCCCCTATTAACGAGACAAAAACTTCGGAGGGCTAATTAACCCACTTACCGTCATCCACTTGAACGGAATCGTAACAGATAGACTCGCTGTGGATAACAATATATTCCATAAAGTTTTTGGCGCAAAAAAAGTTTGTAAATAATTCGGAATGGATGTTTTCTTAATAGTAGTAAAACACTATGAAAACTCGATCGGAGCTCAATATGTTGCAATTTCTCATAAAAATTAACATTGCATATAACAGATTTATATTAAAAAATTTGCTTTTATAAGTTATATTATTTTTCCTTAGTTCCATAGCGTAAAAACACTGAAACAATAAAACCCACTTAAAAGGGATTTATTTACATAATAATAATGCATGAAGTTCGGGACGTGTACTTTATGCAACAGCAATGTTAATATATTATTTTGTACTTGAATTAAATAGTGGCGATATTTGTCAGCTATCGTTTATCTAAATTATTATTAGTTCTGTCTTTAGTCAGTAATGAGTGTTTAAAAACGTTGAAACATTAATAATTATTAACAATTTTATTCTTTGTTTTTCACTCTGAATTAGCCGCTGGTTGTAATTTCACGATTTTCTTTTAAATTAATTGCTTTTGAATGAACAATTAATAAATTAATTAGTAATTACAAAAATATATTTATTTTTTGTTTCAATAATATATATATATATTTTTTTAAGTAATTCATGACAATGTTTAATGTCTTTTCTCCTCTCGTTTCCCGCCATTCACTAGTTACGTTTTACAGCTGATTCGTGACCTGAAATGCAGAGCATTTGATTAACTATGCGAAAGGTCCCGAGATCGAACCACGTTTGGGATTGTCGCTCTGAAAGCTCTACTATCGAAAATAAGTAATCATGGTAGTAATTGTGTTATACAACTCTCTTGTAGATTGTCGGTCTGTTCTGTTGAAGTTTTCCGTGTTTTCTCCCATTTGAAACGAAATGAGTTCCTTCTCTTTGAAAGACTTTTTTGGAAGTGTATTAAGTGTATTTAATATTTGTTTTTAAAACGTTTTTCTCTAAAATTTCGAAACCTGAACCTATATTGCCGTTATAAGTTAAAAAGCCCAAAATAAAAAAAAAATCTAAATGCATATTTTAACAATCGGGAATTCACCTTTTGAAATTACATACTTTTTTATTATTATATAGGTTTGTTTGACCTAAGAACTTAAGTCATTGAAGGAAAATAAAAGGATTATTTTCTAAAGACTAATCAAAAAGTGTCATAATATATGCGTTAAATTTTTTTTAGACTTTTTAACATGGCTTTTTAACTTATGATGGCAGTATACTATCTGCTATCTGCGGTTCACTTCACTTTACAGAAGCGAGCAAAACCTATTGATTTTGCTAAGAAATTTATATGTTTGTTAGGGTTTTTTTAAGAACCAAATTAAAACTATATTACTGTAAGACCCGACCTGATAAGCCGTTATTATGCACGAAAGTGGGTCGTTGAATATATAAACCAACCAAAAGTATATTTTAGTTGTATTATTTATTCCTCAATCTATTAAGCAATAGATGTTGAAAGGGTTTCCAAAGCCAAAATTTTTTTTCATTGTAGTATCAGATACTAAAATGTTTTTTTTTTTTTTTTTTTTTTTACTTTCCAAATATTAAACTTTATACAATAAACCTTGCAGCGAGTGAAGCGAGCCTGATCATCAAAAGATGAGACCTATACAATGACGGCTCTCCTCAACGCAGGGCCACACAGCTCGTTTAAAATAAAAATACTTAGCACTTGCTATACTGTTTCAAATCATATACACTTTTATTCTTTCATTCGAAGGGGAATCCAAAAATGTTTGACCGGTTGCAAACTTTGAAAATTGATTATTATGCATTAAGGGGGTATGGTACCGAAATTTCTTCAAAAATTCCAAATTTTTTTTCTGATTTTAAAAAATAGTTCATACATTCCTGAAGAGAATGGTGTTTTCATCTTATTCCTCCGGTGATCAGAACGCCACAAAATTACCTGTGATTTAAACATCACTAATGGGCGTAACACCTTGAAGCGTCTGCTTAAAGTGCGTTTTTCGAGCACTAGTGTTTTTCACGGATGTTGCATATTCAAATCGATATATCTCCAGAACCATTAACAATTGGCTATTCAAATTTTTGGAGCATTTAATTTATATAGTTTTAAATATTTTTTCTTCACAGGATTTTATTTTTTTAATTCTGTTTTAAAATATAATTTTTAGCGTAAAAGATAACATAAAAAAAAGCAAAAATTTCAATATTTTAACTTTGAGAATTTTTTTAATTTTTTTTAGTTCACCTATCAAAATTCTGTGAAGACAAAATTTTCTTTATATAATTATGTATTACAGAAAGCTTTCACTTTGAATTTTTTTTATTTTTTCTTGACTTATATCAAAATACGCAAACATCAATTATTATGGATTTTTCTTGGTTTTTAAATTTTTTTTTAAATAACAAAACACACTATTTAAAAAAACATTTTCTCAAAGATATATAAATAGTATCTCATACATAAAATAAATTTTTGACGTAAAAATGTACATAAATAATTTTTTTTTATTTTCGGTACCGCACCCCCTTAATTTAGGAAACTGATAAATGAAACACAACCGGAACACAAAACTAAAATAAACAGGTGTGAAACCTCATAGACTTTCAAATTAATTGGTGCAATTTATCATTTGCGGGATTATTCTTTAGTTTTTTAAAAACAAATTGGATAGTATAATTTTAACGGAATTTAAAACTGAAATGATATTTATCGTCTGCATTTTTAACGGAGCCTGTATGCAACACGGAGTAAAAAGTATAAGAAGTTAGATAAAAAACAATCATTAAATCGGTTTAAGTTTACAATGTTTTAATTAAAATCATTAACTTTAAAATAAACTGATGCAAGTTATCATTTGCGGGATATTTCTTTAATTTTTTAAAAAAGAAAGCTGATATATAGTTTAACGGAAATTATATTTATCTGTACTTTATCGTCTGCATTTTTAATGGAGCCTATATGCAACATGGAGTGGAGAGTATAAGAAATTAGAGAATAACAATCATTTTACGTTTACAATTTTTCCATTAAACTCAAAGACTTAAATGAACTGATGTAAGCTATCGTTTGGGGGATATTTCTTTATTTTTTATTTCAAATAAATTGGCTAGTATAATTTTAATGGGATTTAAAACTGAAATTATATTTATCCGTAATTTATAGTCTGTTTTTTTAATGGAGCCTGTATGCAACATGAAGTAGAGAGTTAAGAAGTTAAAAAAAAAAAATCATAAATCGGTTTGCGTTTACAATGTTTCAATTAAAATCATAGACTTGAAAATGAAATGATGCGAGTTATCGTTTGAGGGATATTTCTTTAAATTTTTAAAAAGAAAGCGGATATATAGTTTTAATGGAATTTAAAACGGAAATTATATTTATCTGTAATTTATCATTTGCATTTTTAATAGAACCTATATGCAACATGGAGTAGAGAGTATAAGAAGTTACAGAAAAACAACCATTAAATTAGTTAAAGTTTACAATGTTTTAATTAAAAATTTTACTTAAATATTTAATCAAATAAAAAATAAAAATTAAAAAAATTCGCCCTTCTTCATGTAGTGAGGACATGATTGTTCTGTGCAACCCCTCCGCTCTTCCTCCCATGTCCTTGGTATTCTTCAAGGATGAATCGTTGTATTAGAAAATAATTCCTTACAAAAAGAGTCATTATTTTGAAATTAACATAAACGAATCTATTCATAAGCTGAATCTAAATGAAAATAGATATAGTACTAACCACTGGTTCCGGTTCACCGCCATTGTCTTTACTGGCACGCTTCACCAACGTGACCTCATATGAGAACTGAAAAATGGTTTATATATTATCAGAAGTTCATATTATTTAAACATTTACTAAGGAAGTACAAATTGATATTATCTGGTTAAAATATTTCAAACCATTCAATGTTGCAAATAAGGTTTTAGTTCGCAAATTACAATATTATACCTTTTTTTTCCACAAATCTTCAGGTATTTTTTTAAAACTATATAGTTGCATGCGCCTCGTATCTGGAGTTCTTCTGAAAGAGAGTATAAGTTTGCATTTGAGAAAAGGGTTCGAATTCTTTGAAATTAATTTACAGTAGGATTGTGTAAAAAAAAAAAAAAAAAAAAAAAAAAAAAAAAAAAAAACACGATGCCCCCTTACTAACCTCACAATCAAACAATGTGTTCTAGTCTTGATTAAAAAATATCTACCAATGATCTTAACTGAGAAACGAATAAATAATTACCAATGAGTAATATCTACCAATGAATGATAAATCTACCCACGGATCATTTTTCAATTTATGTTGCACATATTTTTATCCTTTTCTTTAACAGTATATTTACGGAAAATGTCGAAATTATTTTTAATTTTTCGATGGAGTTTTAATTCGAGTAAATATTGACGTACACAATAAAAAAGACAGTTTATGAAGTCTTGGCTACAAAATCGAAAACTGTTTGAAGTGAGTGGATTGAGATTGCGGAATTTCATTTAAACATGTTCATGTTAATATAATGAAAATCATCACAATTTAAGTCCAATTTAACAGGTATAAATAAAGCAGTTCACGTTAAAAGAATTTCACGTGATCAAATTAACGAGACTTAACTGTATACTACTCGCATCATCGGTTTCGATACGGCGCTAGTATTAATATTCACTTTTGAGAAAATAAAAAGAAACTCTTCAATGCGATTCGGAAGCACCGCAAGTGACTGTTAACAAAGCGACTTGCCGGAAAAGATGGTGGCAAGCGAGATACGACAAGTGTCACTACCACCCCTTCAAAGAGGGGGATTCACGACCTTGAATCCCCCCAGGGATTCTTCACAAATCCCACACTTGATAGCACCCTCCCCAACAAAAAGCCCCGTGACAGCAAACCTCTTCGCTGGATGAATTACGTTTACAGATTCCGCATAAACTAACCACCAGGTACTTCGGTAATTGACTGCAGCGTCTTGAAACCGGACCTATATGTCTGACAGCTCTCGGAGGAAGATATCAGGGAGATTTCTTGCCAGGGCAGAATGTCACGTATAACTGCTTTCTAGCTTGTAGAGGCCAACTAAACTGATGATTCCCCCATCTACTGTTGTCCTCCCCCTTAGCACGTAACTGCTTGTAGAGGGCAACTAACTGATTCCCCATGGAGAGGTTCACTGTCTTGTCGGACAGTTGTAAAATGACTTTGGACGTTCGCCAAGATATGAGGGGAAATTTAATTTATTTTTTATCGACCTCAGCAGGCGATGATGCTTCTCTGGTTTTTATCGCATTTTTTTTTACCTACCTTGCGTTTCGCTCTGTCAAAATAAGAGCCAAATGAAGTAGTGATCTTTGATCTAATTTAGGGATATAGGGACAGTGACGGACGCGTAGTTAAGTGACGCGTAGGAACGCTTGTTTACAACTATTCGAGCTGGCTCAGTGTCAGACAAGAGTATAATCATACGTGAGATATAAAATTCAATTGTTTTCACTACCACTAAACATATGGAAGAAAGTGGCAAAAGAAAAAAAATAGTTACAAATAGTGTTTCTAATTATAAATACAAGCGCTTTGTATTTTACGAAATACAAGCTTTTTATTTTACAACATACAAGCTTTGTATTTTACAGGATACAAGCGTTGCATTTTACAAAATATAAGCTTTATATTTTATAAAAAACATGTGGATTGTATACGATACGTATTAAAATGAAGAGTAAAACAAAGTGGAAAAGCAAGATTTTTTTCGAAAAAAAATAACATTTAATTAAAAATTCATAATAAACTAGCGGAAAGTAGACACAAAAATTTACTTACAGATTCTAAGAAGTATGAGGCTGCGTGAGGTTAAGTCGAAACACCAAAACACATTTATGTATGACCACTTGATGAAGTCCTTTTTATCAATGATGACGAGAAGAATCTTTGTAAGTTTTGCGTATTAACTACATGTGATGTAACAATTTACGAAATTTGCAATCCAATGGTAAATCATTTTGATTTTTGTATGAAAGAGATTAAAAGTCTGTTTTATATATATTTACATTCAGCAGGGTAAATACTAGTAAATATCAGTTATAAGCTTCAACATCTTTTTTCATAAAATTTCTTCTATTCATCCTTGCGTTACTAATTCACCCACTTTTGCAGTATTTTGAACTTATAAAGAATACTTGAAGAACTAAGTACATTTTTAACCAAAGCTAAATAAAACATTAGTGCTTTTATATAAATTTAGTAGCATAATGATAAAAACTGCTAAGGCAAGTATTTTGAATTGCTACATTGCATTAGCCAGCTTAAAAGACAAATTTCTATGTTTAACAAAGGCAATATATTTTAGAGATCTAATTGGAAAATTAGACCTTTACTTTCAAGTATGCTAACCATTTTTATTTTTCAACTTATTTATGCGAGGCCACTTTCTTAAAAAGTTAGTTTTGGTCAATAATAACTGGCACATATATAACTGATTTATTGATGCTAGATGTTACGAAGAATTCTTGATGACATTGACATAGATAAGAAATAACTCATAAGTCTTGGGTTAATTAGTGAACATTTATGTTGCGTAATTTATCATTCTTAAATTTCAATTAAATACATATCTCATTGAAAAAAAAATGGATTACAATATTTAGTTATCTAAAATGTAATTACATAAAAATGAGTAGACAAAATTCTACAGCCCGTGTACGGTCTTCACAAATTTTTTTTGAGGTCTACATAAAAAATTTAATAAAGAAGCTGGAATACAGCTTAAAAATGAGTGCTGTGTGGATAAGGATTAATTTACAGTCGTAATTTTGAAATTGTAAATTAGTAGTTTCGATAAATTTTAATTAAAGATTTGCAAGAAGCATGTCATTAATTCCATTTTAATCGGACTTCTTTTATCACAAAAATTATGATACAGGAAAATTATGATTAAATTATGAAGAATAAATGTTATGTGACTTATGCAGTTATAAAAAGTATTTAATTTTTAAGCAATTTATAGTAACTCTTGTAATGCGGTTCAATTTGTCTCACTTTTGCTAATTCGATATTACGATATTTCAAAAAAAAAAAAAAAATTTGATGAATTTGTTATTAAAATGAACCTGATCCATTTTAGAAAATATCTTTAAGAAATAGCAATATTTTGTTGCAATGCATGAACATTCTATGTAATTGACATGGCCACGTTCAATATTATTTTCAGGCATATATTGCCAAACTTGGTTGGTTGTTGGTTGTTTTCAGATTATCTGGCGCCGTCAGCAACACTAGGGCTATAATGCTCCGAAACTTTCGTCATTAGACAAGCCAACATACATTTACAAACACCCATGCCTAACACGGGACTTGAATCCGCAACCTCGCGGTCTAGAAGCTAGCACGCTAACCACTATACCGTTTGGTCGGCAATATATTGCCAAACTAAGTGTGTAACAAAATATTACTGATTTTAACCAGATTTACTGAAATAGATTAGGTCCATTTTAACCAAAAAACCCTTGTTTTCAATTGGGGATACAAGGAAAATTCTTCACGCTGAAGATAAGATGGAAAACTTTGATTCTTGCGAACAGGACTAGTTTTCATAAAACTGAATGCGTTGAATTTATGAATAATGGGAAAATAAAGTTATTACTTTAGATTAAATAGTTCTACCCTAAAGTTTTTGTAAAAAACGTTGTTTACAGCATTGGCGATGCTTTTTATCTAAATTTCAAGAATTTTAGCTCTTAATAAAATATTAGAAATTAAAATGTCATCTATAAATAAAAAAAATATGACATTAACTTTAGAATTATAATGTTTAGTAAAAAAATACATTTATATTAAGGAATTCATGATTATATACACTAAAACCCTCATAAGAAACGTTGCTTCGTGCATGGCGTTACTTTTTATCCAAATTTCAAGAACTTCACTTTTTGATTAAATAATGAAAACAATAAAAAAGGGATTTATAAACCATAAATTATAAAATTAGTTTTAAAATTAAAATAAATTGTATAAAAAACACATTTATATTAATCAATTTTTTGTGTGTGCATAAATTGTATTTTTATTGTTTTATAATGCAATATATTCTCTTTGTAAGGCTTTTTTTGTGTCACTGCAGAAATTGATAAAATTACATATTCGTTTCTCGATTATACATTCGATTAAAAATATGCTTTTAGAATTCTGTTTTTTTTTTTTTTTTTCTGATAACACTTGTTTAGAAAATATCCACTATTCCTTAACTTTTCAAAAATGTAATATTGTTATTTTTTTCACTCAGCAAATAACGGACAATTTTTTTTTTCCTCACATGCAAATAAAACAGTTTTTTATCCCTTTTTTGTATTTAAATTGCTTAAAAACTGCTTTGTTTTAACCAAAATTCACTTTTTAATAAAAAAAATATTGACAATTGATTAACTTTACAACTAAAGTTACATGAAATTAGCTTTATTTTACTATTAAAAAGTGTACTAATACAGTTCTGAAACCTATGGAATTAAGAGAAGTAAACAAATATATTTTACAGTAAAGAAATAAGCACATGAGTATGGTCCTGCCATAGTGGAGGCTACATATTCAAGCAGAACCTGTCATAAATGGCGGTCATATTTAAGTGAACCCTGTCATAATTGAGGGACACGCTCAAATAAATCTTGTCGTAAACGGGGTTATACTCAAGTGTACCCTGTCATAAACGGGTGCCATACTCAAATAAATCCTGTCATAAACGAGGGCCATACTCAAGTGAACCTTGTCATAAACAAGGATCATACTCAAATAAATCCTGTGATAAACGGGTGCCATACTCAAGTAAATCCTGTCATAAACGGGGACCATACTCAAGTGAAACTTGTGATAAACAGGGACCATACTCAAGTGAACCCTGTCATAAACGGGGACCATACTCAAGTGAAACTTGTGATAAACAGGGACCATACTCAAGTGAACCCTGTCATAAACGGGCGCCATACTCAAATAAATCCTGTCATAAACGAGGGCCATACTCAAGTGAACCTTGTCATAAACAAGGATCATACTCAAATAAATCCTGTGATAAACGGGTGCCATACTCAAGTAAATCCTGTCATAAACGGGTGCCATGCTCAAATAAATTCTGTCATAAATGGGAGCCATATTCAAGTGAACCTTGTCATAAACAGGGGTCATACTCAAATAAATCCAGTCATAAACGGTTGCCATACTCAAGTGAACCCTGCCATAAACGGGGACCATACTCAAGTGAAACTTGTGATAAACAGGGACCATACTCAAGTGAACCCTGTCATAAACGGGGACCATACTCAAGTGAAACTTGTGATAAACAGGGGCCATACTCAAGTGAACCCTGTCATAAGCAAGGATCATACTCAAATAAATCCTGTGATAAACGGGTGCCATACTCAAGTAAATCCTGTCATAAACGGGTGCCATGCTCAAATAAATTCTGTCATAAATGGGAGCCATATTCAAGTGAACCTTGTCATAAACAGGGGTCATACTCAAATAAATCCAGTCATAAACGGTTGCCATACTCAAGTGAACCCTGTCATAAACGGGGACCATACTCAAGTGAACCCTGTCATAAACAGGGACCATACTCAAGCGAACCCTGTCATAAACGGGGACCCATACTCAAGTGAACTCTGTCATAAGCGGGATCTAGTAACTAGACTTAAAATATGAGATCCACAATTGATGTCTATCGGTAAGTACATTTCATAGTTGCATGCCTATTCTAACATTCGTCCTTTTTTAAAGGTAAGGATACAGTCCCGTTTCTGATTGATCAGAAGTAGGTGAAAATGCTTCAACCTGGTCTTTAGCTCCCTTCTAACATGGATCCACATTTTGGTAAGTGTATTTAACCTGTTTTATTCTTCCATGTATTTGCGGTATGCTAAGTTATTTGTATTTCAAGCAGTAAATCTTATGTAATCTCGATGTCATAAACTGAAACAGAAAGGTATGAAAAACTGAAATTAAAAGGTATTAAGATAATCGCATGTACAGAATCAAAGTTATGAAATAGTCGCAGATCAAAATTAATAAAAGAATATGAAAAGTCAGCTATCAATATTTTGGAGATTGAAGCTTAATTTCATAAATGCCTTAAAAAAGATTTTATTTTAAGATTTTTTCAATAAAGTGGTAGCTATGTTTTTATCTTTAATAACCCAAGATTGACGGATGTGCATGGTTATTATATGTTTAAAGTTCAATTTTTAAAACCATTGTAAGAAAAGAAACACTGAAGATCAGAATGATCTTAAATTTAACCTGAATTTATGGGAAAAAAGAGAAAATGGTGTGGATTCAGAAAAAACTATTTCTAACTAATTTTTTTTTTTTAAATTTAATTATTTATTTTCATATGCTCAACCATTTCCTCCTTCTTTGAGGGAAATCTTATTCAGGGAAAATTTCAGGTCATTCTGTGGAGCTTCTTTTTAATTACAGCATTTTGAAAATTGAACTTTAGCACCTTTTGAACACCTTGTATATTATAAAATCAAAATTGGAGAGTCTGCGTAGTTAGCTTATTTATAACTGCTTCTATACAATTCATTATCTTGGGACCAAATTTAGAACAGGACAGGAGGCTTTATGCACCAGGACAAATAGGAGTCAGCAAAAATAAAAATCAATTTAGACATGGGAAATCATGCATAAAAATCCATGAACATGATCTAATTTCTGCACATGTAGAATAAGTATTAAAGTATTCAATATTATGAATAATCCTTAATTTTTGCATTTGAACTTCTAAGAGTAAAATAAAACTGATAATTTCTAAATGCACTTAATAATAAGCATCTATTTAATTCCATAACTTGAAGGTAATTTTATTGTCCCCATTATTAGTTGATATCACTTTATACATATTTCGTCTGCACGTAAATATTTAATAGTTCAAGACAACCAGTATTTCGATTATACTTTATCATTTACAGTTTAATTACTATTCCACTTAATAAATGAAGAATTCGTGGAAATCGTATTTTAAATTTATGATTTTGCATTTAAAATGCAATAAATCATACAATCAATCAATCATCATCCAATCCATTCAAAAACTGAAATGCTATTTTTCTTAAGGGAACCAAGTATTTTAAAAATAAATCGATTGTGAGATTTTTTTTTTACCTTTTTAATGATGTATTACTTTAGTATCTAATGAAATTACAAGTATGTTACATTTTGTTTAAAAAAAAAAATCAAACAGTTAATTAGTAATTATGCAAGGATTTTACCTATAACTCTGATTTTCCCTAAACGTGATATTCCAAATTTCAATGGAGCTTTTCTAACTAATTAGTAAAGATATATCATTAATTTTTTTTTATGAAGTTGTAGTAAATAACCTACAGATTACACTGAAGTTACAGAAACTTTCCTGTTATATTCATAATTATATTTTAAAATCCCAAATCTGTGTAACAAAGAGCTTTTTTTCTCGTACAAATTGTAGGATTGATTAAAATTTTAAAAAATCTAATCATTTTTAACCAATCTTTAACCTCTGTATCTTGTATAAGATATATTTAATCTGTATAATTTTTTTTTTAAGTCATTTGTTAAGACCTTTCTAAGAAAAGATACGTCGAAAGTAGGCAATTTAGCATTACGAGCATTGGAACTGAATCCCGTCGCCGATAAAATTTTTTAATTTCCTGTCTGTTACTAAAAATTGTCACCAACTTTACAACAATTTTTTAATATATAGTTTAATTAGCGTTTTAATTACTCGGCAGTGTATTGTTATATACTGTGTTGCAATTAGCAAATACCTGAGACCGTTTTAAAATTCGAAACACTAGCTCCAAAATCCTCACCTTTCTCACCAAAAAATCGTCACCTTTCTCACCAAAAAATCTTCACCTTTCCCACCAAAAAATCCCCACCTCCTTCACATTCATTGTTTCCCTGACAAATCCGAACCAATAAACACAAAACATTCAACTATGCTAGAATGTGGTTTGTTTGATTTATATTTCCAGCAAACCTTGTCGAAATAAAACGCATCAGACCGTTACAAAAACAAAATACACTAAAAAAAAATGAGACAAAAAAAACAACCCGAGAGCCGATGCGTCTCATCGAGATTATTAAACAATAAAACTGGTTTCGTAGTTGAATTGAGACATCAACTTCGGCGACCTTGGCGTAATCTTGGCGCCATTTCTGTCGCCAACCCTCAAACCGCGCCCTCTTGTCCCCGTAGCCAATCGGAAAGCTCCATTCTCTTCAACACGTTTTTCAAGCAAACAGGCGTGGCGGTACGCCAAATTTACGATGTTTACGAGCCACGCTTCTCTCTTTTCCCCCAGTTTTTTCTCCTCTTTCTTAGCGCCAAATTGCCTTCATACATCACCTGGCATTGCAACAGTCCTTTCTTGTTTGGAGCCTTTTTCTATTTGCTTTGGGTCCTCTATTTTTTTTCAGCTCAGATTGTTTTCAATGGCTATGATTGGGGGTTAGTTTTATAGCGATCAGCGCATTTCGTCGGCGTGGATTTTCAATCGTGTTTTTTTTCCCTTAGCGGAAATTTAAGATCTTGCTCTCAATCTGCTCTTATTCCTGCCTTTCGAAAAAACATTTAAAGATCGGCCAGAAATTCTTGGAATTTGTTGCCTTGTAGAGAGAGAGAAAGCTTAATTAGTAAGTAGACTATAAAACTTATAAGATTAATTTTACAATTTTATGAAAAAAATGACTTCACCAAAAAGAGAGCGAAAAACTATCTCCCCTTGCTTTTTATGGGAAGAGAGAAATAGTTCCAACCAAAAGAGAAATAGTTCTTCTTTTTGAACTCGACTGTTTTGTATTTTTTCGTAAACTAATACCAATAAATCTAGTACTAATAAAAATAGTCTGCCAAGGCAAGATAAAGCCGCTTTTAGCATAATAATGTATTTACGGCAATATGGTTATAAATTCTAGACTATATGATATTATATATGAGACCAGATTAGTGATAGATAAAAAAATTCATGGATTGCTGTCTCTTTCGATAACAAAGTATGAGACACTTAAACTTAGTTTACATTTTTTGTGATGATTTTAAATAAATGAATAAATGAATCAATGCATAAATAAATGAATAAATAAATGAATCAATAAATCAATCAATAAATCAATCAATAAATCAATCAATAAATCAATCAATTAATCAATCAATTAATCAATCAATAAATAAATTTATTAATTAAATTAATGTCATTGCAATTTTTGGTGTTTTAAGCACTTTATTACGCAATAAAAATTAATAAATCTGATAACATTAATTGCACTATTTTATGTCATTATTAAAAATGTTTACTGTGATATGACACAGAAGTATGAATTTATGGAAAAATTGGGTACTACCTGAAACAATCATTTTATGGACTCATGAGGCAAAGTTGAATAAGAAATCCTCATCCTCATGTTTTAAGAATACAATAGTTCTTTATCGCATTCATCTCCAACAGCAATAGTTCACTGCTCCAAAATAAAACAAAAATACAGCAAAAAAAAGTTTTCAGTTACAAAAGGCAACACGGAAATTAAAAATATTTATTAAAATTAACTTTAATAAATACGACTAACGGAATTTTTATGTAAATGTACTGTTTCTAGAAATTTATAGAATATTTTATCAGTTAGAATGTACAACATAAATTGTATGATCTTAAAAAATTTAGTTTTCTGTACTCCAAAGACCAAAAACTAAATTTCTTCAGTGTCTGTCTGTTAAACATTCAAAGTCTAAAATCTTGGAACTGTCTGTACGATTTAAAGGAAATTCGGCATACATCTGGTTCCTAAATGTCCATAAAAAAAGAAACATAAGAATTTTTTATATTTATTTTAGAAACTTTTTTTTATCTCTAACTACCACTGTGTTTGGTACCAAATGGAAGTTACAACTGAGAGGACTTTAAAAATACAATATGCGTAGCTTGTAAATATATAACTTAAGTGGGTGTTCCAATTAACCCTATGTAACTAAACTCAAATCAGTGTCACTCTGTAACTAATCGTTTAACTCATTAATTACGAATTAAAAACAAGTATGTTTCTATATTTCCTTTATTTATTTCAATTAAATTAGTGTATCTTAAGATATGCATTATAATATTTTAATTAATAAATAATAGTGTGCAAAAATTAATGTTTCGGTGCGTGAGAAGGAGTTAGTGTTATGGGAACATCCATAATCAGCTAAACTGGGAATCTAATAGTATTAAATAATATGCGAATGTTTAGTTATCTAGGGTTAAAAATGATTTACTATCACATCCATTCGTAAGTTTCTTTCTTTTTCAAAAGGTAAACAGAATTCACAGTAGGACACTGTGTATTGGAAAAGGTTTTGCCTTTACCGAATGGTTAAATAAAAGAAGTGTAAATGTCTTGAGAGACACTGAAGATAAAAAAATATATATATGATGAACTAAAACACTTTAATTAAAGTTTTGCAGTGTGGTTGTGGACAGTGAAGAGTCATTTTGAGCAATCTATTACATTTATTAAAATAGCACAGAGAGAGAGAGAGAGCTTGAAAGTTACATCTTAACTACATGTTTGAAAAGGAGAGAATGTGTCGTATTATTGTTGAACAGAGAGCATAGTAAAGCAGCTCGGTGAACCGTGAGAATCACTGAGTTAGCAAGGATGTTTTATAAACAATCGAAGTGAGAAGGAAAGCATAGTGACGCCAAAACGGAATACTAATTATGGGACACGAATAACGAATATGCTGACACCGCTGTTCTCACACTTTTAACTGTGAGTGGGCAGTTATCGAAATAAGTTGTTTAATGAATTACAAGAATAGGACTTTGGGCTTTGAAAAGAAAAATTAATTTAAAAGAGGAAAAAATTTAATGAAAAGAAAAGAGGAATTAATTTAATGTCGATTCTAAAAAACGTATTTCTATTACATACATACATTCAAATTCAATCTTTTTCATTTCAGTGTAAATAAAAAGTTCAAAATTTTTGGAGTATAATGAATAAATATAATAATTTTACAAATGTTCATTTAGCTTGTTAAATGTTTACAGAAAAAGTATAGATAATCAAACTATTTTAAAATTTGTATTAATTAACGTAACAAATAACTGCAAGTTAGAAACACATTTTAATTAATAATAAGAGATACACATTAGTTAATACTAAATTAATATTGAGAGCAACTTCATTGACATGTGCTAAAAATAAATATATCTTACTCTTCAAATTTCTTTATTTTAAGCCAACAAACATTAAACTGATCCAAAACTATAGGAAATTCTTATAAAAAAGCTAGTATGCATTTTTTTTACCATATTGCTTAAAAGTATCTGAATTGAGGGGAAATTTAGTTGAAAGAATTTTATATGCTAGAAATTTCACGACTGATATTTCAGATTTTAAGTCTAATTTAAGGGACTACTGTATACTCTAATTTTACGGTGAATAGTATTATTTTACGATATATTGTCTAAGTTTAGGGTGTATAGTTTAATTTTTACTGTTATGGGAATATTTTAAATTTTAATATAGGAGTCTCAAGTATATAATCGCTTTCTAATTACGTCATATCGATAGGACTTGATGCAGTAACCTAAGAACACCCCCCCCCCACCCACTCCACTATACATAAAATTAAAATTAAGCTCTGCTATTCAAATGTTGTTATTTAGAGTGTTCTAAAACTTAATTTAATCAATAATCTTATCAGTTCATACCTTCTGTAATTTATATAGCGAGTATTTTTTATTATTATTCACAGTTACGATTTTTCCAATTCATAAAGCGTATATTCGGATATGTACACAGTTTATGCATAAAGCAACACAGATCCTTTTTATTACAACTGAATCTTTTCTATCGAATATGTCAAATATTGATTATTTTTAATAGAAATTTGTATAATATACTTTCCATAAAACAAGTAATTTGAATTGATTAGTTTGATCTATCATTTATTCCGTATTTAGTACAACATCTATTCTTAAGAAAAAAAAGTTATGAGGAGACTTAATTTTTTATATGTTTCAAAGATGAAGAAAATCTATAAGCACGTACACATAAATACAATAAGTATTCTTACTACAAATCTTCATTTTTCTTTAAACTAAAGAGGTAAAAATATTATTTAATTCGTTCCTACATTACAGTTTAATTATTTTCATTAGATTTTGGGTTTAATGTACAGGCAGGGGCGTACTGGGACATAAAATCAGCCAGGTGATTTTAGATTTATTCTGACCCAAATTTTCAATATAATCATTAACCAAATTTTAATCATTGTTTATAATAAAATAATTCCAATAATTAATTAAATAGTATTCTTGATAATTAACTTGAAATAATGTTTAATTGTAATATATATATAGACATATAATTATTATATAATAATTGATTAAGTTTAATAATTAAACAGTTTTATTTCTTAATTAATCTTAATAATTAGAATGTTTTAATAATTATAATTTAATTTAATTTTATTTAATTGTGTCTGTCTCTATTATTTATACCTCCTTTAAGTGAGCTTGTTCTTCCGGCTCCATAAACCATTGACAATATGTATAAAAAACTTAAACAAATAAATCTAAATTGCAAAAAAAAAGTATGTCCAAGTATATAAGTAGTACGTTTTTTATCCAACTTCCCACCGGAACGGCCCATTTTTTACAGATACTGACCAGTCCGGTGATTGCACCGGTCAACCCTATGGCCAGTTCGTCCCTGTGTACAGGAGCGCAATAGACAAGAATTCAAAGTAACAGACTATTACGACAACGCATGCTATGACGAAGTGGAAATTTCAGCATTGTTTTCTTATGCAAAAACTATATCAATTTACTAGTAATTAACTTCCCACGAAGTCTTAGCCCCATTCGCATCATAGAGTCAGATTGCGCTGTTAGCATTCAAGAGGTATTCTGATCGAGCCTCACATGGCGGCGATCGTGACAGATAGTTCCCTCTAGACCTGAAAATATCTAGTGGCCACTCGCCACAGGTCGATTAAACGGCGTGATGAGGCGACTAAATAAACTAATCAATCGGCCACCTTTCGTTTCTTCCCTCACATAAGATTTTTTTTAATTGTTACCGAATGTACCGAAATTTCAAAATCAAGGAAAATCTCCCTTTCTTTTCTTGAAATCTTGTAATCACGTGCGTATAGGCCGTTAAAATTCATTCATCCATGATATGGATTCATGACTTGACAGGGTGGTGACAGAACCGGGAATTTAGGAAAATCAGAAAAGTGTCAGGGAATTTTGAAAATTTTGAGTTTCCCTTCTCGCATTCCCTTCCTCGTGCTGGTGCGGCCGCCACCTTGTTAAAAAAATTCTTCAAACTTCAATCTGACTGCATCCTTTACAGGAATGATTATTTTTCTTCTTGCCTGGCGTTTTTGTCAACAAAATATATTAGAACCTTAATTATATGCGTATTATTTCTGTTATATTTTTAGTTATCCTATAACTTAAAAGCGCTTCCACTGGTATCCTTACTGCTAAAAAAATTTCTCTGACTTCAATCTGACTGCATCTTTTACAGGCCTGATTATTTTTCTTCTTGTCTTGCGTTTTTTGTCAACAGAATATATTAGAACCATTAATTCCTTAATATTTCAAATTGATTCCATCAGATTTTTTTCGTTTTTATTAACCCTTTATAGCGCTATATTACAGATATGCAACAAATCTATAGTCATCCATAAGTGAAAAAGCTTAGATCCTGTTTTTTTTTTGTTTTTTTTTTACTTTTATTGACATTTTATTAAATACAATGAACTTAGATATGTTTATATATATATATTTAATACAAATTAAATAAAGAATTGAAACATCCTCCTCCATAAAATAATAATAAAAAATCTGAATGCGCTAGTGCATACATTCAGGTAAAAGGTAAAACCCCAACATCCCCTTCCCTGGCTTTAAAGATATCCCCTCTTCTCACACAGATATTGATTTAACGATGTATAGGTCATCCAGTATATGTTCAGCCCTAATAATATAGCCCTATATATTGATCTAACGATGTATCGTCACCCAGTATATGTTCACTATGGCCCTAGTGTTGCTCTAGCACAGAAAATCAGAAATTCACAAACACACGCAGTCTTGCATCAAATTCAATATAGCAACATCAAAATTATCAAGCAGCCTGTTGCTCACAGACAAGATTTTGGTAATTTTCTTCGGTATTGCCACTTGAACCGTCTTATCAAACAAGCATGCGGAGTTTGTTTTGAAAACGTGAAAAGGAAAATAAAGGTATTAAAAAATGCATTGCGTGCGATTTTCATTTGTCGATTATGCTGCTCTTGCCTTATATTTATGGTCACGGGTCACAGGAGTAGTGGTGAGGAAGCACTGTGGAGCGATGTTTTGTTACCTTTAAGATGCTAAAAATTATCTTCCTGCTCAAATTTGAGTGATCGTCATTCATTCCTTGCCCTATAGGATGGATGTACCAGTTATGGCCACTTTAAAATAAATTCTCTAAATAAAAAAAATGCTGCGGTTTCAATTATTAATAGGAAATTTTTTGAAATATCACCACTGATATATTTAAAATTTAAAAAAAAGGATGAAAATTGAAATTTTTCACCAGTTATGGCCACTTTGAGCTAGTTATGGCCACCTTCACGTACCAGTTATGGCCATCAAAGTGTCACTGGCTACAGAGGCATTAAAGTAAATCGTATTTCAGTCGTCACTTTCCTGGTCATTATCTGTACATTCCATGCATAAAAAATAATACTCTTCGTCATCTGAATCCAGAATATCGAGTTTAAATTTATTAATGTATGGTTTAGGGATGCATGTGGTGATATTGTTTCTTGCATTGCTCACATTGTACCCTTGTTTCACTAATGCCTTCCTTTACTTCTGATATCCAGCTTGCTTCACACACATTTATAGTTCCAATCATCACTATTGTCATTAATATTTTTAGATTTTTTTCTTCGTTTCAACTTTTTCCTTTTCTCTCTCCTTTGATTCTAAATACTGCCACATCAAGAACACTTTCACCTTTAGTGGCTAATATGAGTCCACCCTTTGGTGATAAGAAAAATGCTGTTTCATCAATGTTAAAAACCCGCCTTGGATATTTAAAAACACTAATATTTTCTGCCAAGAGTGTTTTCACTTCCTGAAACTATTTTCTTATTTTTTTCTTCAGTTACACTCGTCCTAGCTTTTCTGAGTGTTTCTGGCAGACCCTTGGGTGACATTTCAAAAACAACTCAAACCATCTTTTTCCTGGCCTCTCATCTTGAAAAGGATTTTTCATTTCTCTCGCTTGGAATTTTTTTTTAATAGATAGAATCCCATTTTGGCTATGCCTAAAATTTAGTCAACTATTTTTTCCTCCATATTCATACCCAAGATGGACTGAGGACCGGAATGTCCTAATGGTTCAGGAGCTTGTACTGCAATTTTGGGGCGTATGGTTCATTGTAGAATACCAAATGTTCGACTTGCTTTAGAAATGGTCATACCTTTGCGAATTGGCGCACCTGATGGCTGTGAGGTTAGTGCTCTGGCCTCACGTGCCAAAGGTGCCGGGTTCGAATCCCGGATTAGGCATGGATGTTCGTTGTGGCTCGGAATCCACGTTAAGCTGTAGGTCCCGGTCTGATTAGCCATCATTGTGTATTAAAATAGGTCGTTCAGAGTACAAGCCAACCAACCAACCTTTGTAAATTGCATTTGATACCTTGGAAGGTGAATAACAAAACTTCTTTTTGATTTAACTGGTGCCATAACGATTATCTAAAGGGAAAACAAAAGTTATAAATAGTAGTCATCGTGGGCAGTTGAACTAGGGCTCAGAAATCTTTGATCGCCATCAATTGTTGTTTAATAGACAACCTTTTCAACAAATTCTGTGTCATTTTTCTTTACGTAAAATTAAATTACTAACTCGTCATAACATGAACAGTCATGTTGTAATTTTTTTCTCATCCTTTTCATTATAACCTACCTTACGTATTTAATTTTTAGTTAACTTTAGTCAGGTAATTAGGATTTCACTGCCCTGGCCAAAACTAACACTAACCCAGTTATGGCCACAACCATGGCCATAACTGATGTATATTGTAATTTGGAAGCACTAGTTATGGCCATATGCATTTGACAGCATTAAATTTTCATAATGTGAGAATGACACAATTATATTGAAGCTTACCTTTTACTGACTTTAACCCTTTGCACTCCAGGCCTTTTTCGCGCGGAGGAATCAGCAACTCGAGACATTTTAGGTTCGGCTTGTGTTTATAGATTTGCTTCATAGAAACTAAACACAGTCATTGGCCTTGCATCGAATTTCCGCATCACACCTAATGGTCCTCTCGTGGTTTGGCATCCAATCGTGTGGCGCCTGAGAGGCGCCACTGGAGTGCAAAGGGTTAAAAAAAGTTCACAAGTCTTAAGGAGTAAATTTATATTCCAGATTTTTTCAGATTAAACAACCTCGCCCTTAACACTTTGCTTAAGGAAAAGCAACATCCAGTGTACTATTTCTTTCTTATTTTTTTTATATATATTTTAGAATTAGAATTTCCCAGCCAATGGGAATGAGCCAGGGTAAACAACAATGTAGAAGAAATGTTAAAGCAAATTATGTTAGTTTGGGAGATCTCAGTTACTAATTGGGAGGGTTTTGTGAGGAAGTCGCCATAACTGGTACATCCACCCTACTGCTTATGCTATAATTTTAAAATCACGCCACCGAATTTACTATAGCGTGGACATTTTCTATTTTTTTTTTTTCTTTTCTTTTTTTCTGATAGTTATGAATTATTTATTTGCTTATTCATTTCTTACTTTTTTTATTTATTTAATTTTAAAATATATCTTGTTTTATTTAGTTTCATCGCATATAACCAGATGGCGCCACTGTCACTTTAAGTTTCAGTTAGTTATTAATAATTTTTAAATTATAGCAAAACTACCATAAATATGTAATAAAATTGTCATTTCATTTTTAAAAAAATTAACAAATGTGTCATATTCCATTAAAATTACTTATAATATCGATAAATTGCATGTTATATTCATTGATTAAATTTTAAATACCAGCTTTACCATACCCACGAACCTTGTATTATTTTATTCGACACTTTAAAGTGCTGCCATCTAGTAGGAATGATAAAAATTAAAATAGCGTGCTGCTATCTAGTAGGAATAATAAAAAACTAAAATAGACCCTTCTTAGGAATAATTTGAAATTATGTCCACTTTTCTTAACGTGATCACTTGCGGATTACTAGCTTTGCATTAAAATGTGAGAAGTTCAGCCAGTGGCGGCTCGTGAGTAATAAAAGTGAGGGGGCCCGAATTGACAAATGGAGTTTTTTTTCTCCTTTTAACAGGATGGGAGGAGGGAGGGGCATGTCAAAATACATGAATTCCGTGTAATTATATAAATGTTACTCAAATGTATATACAAACAAAACTACAAGATAAATTAAACAATTACATTATTTATATTAATTTTAATAGAATATATATTTCATTAAAATGAATGATTATAATAGATCCGACATTCCAACATTTGGCTTTAACCCCATACACCATGACTTTGCAAATCTAAGGTTTCAGGGATTTAAAAAAAAAATGTATTGGAGAAAAGGGAAATTTTTGTTAAAAAAAATATATATAATAATAATAATTTTAAATTATTCATTTAAACTTATAATTAACCCATATCGATTTATTAATATTTCAATACAAAATTTTATCACTCAATATAAATTTATTTCCCTTCTTATATTTTTATTAAAAAAAAAAATGTTTTTCAGTCTAGAGCCCTATTGTCATTTGTAAAATGTAATAGAAAAAATTTATTTATTTTCTTTAGAAATGGAAATTTTAGGCAGCTGAATAAGTTAAAGATAACTAATGTTGCAGTATATCAAGACAAGTTTTAAAAAAATTCAATTCAGCATAATTCTTATTTACTTGCAAATTTGATTTAAAAATGAAAGAAAGAAATCGCATTCCCAAAACTTATCAATGCTTAGTTTTATTAATATTTTTACCTAAATTAATTTGAAATCAAATCCAGCATATTTACTAATCATTTTAAAATCTCATTAAAGTATTTGTTTGAAATTCTTCTTCTATTTTGTTAATTGAATTTTTTTGTTTAAATGGTTGAGTATTTAGATCATAAATATATAAATTAAATATAAGTACTAACATAAAATGCAATATTTAAATCATGAATTTTACTTTTGGTAAAAAATAACCTTGTGCCCCAGCACTGCAACAAATCGCAACCCTTCTTCTTGGAACAGCTCAAGGTCAACTTCAGATAGAAGTATTTCACATATGCCCAACACAAAAAGTGGACCATTCCTAGTATTTTTCTAAACTGATATCCATGGGGAGAAGGAGCCCCCCTAAAAACACAGGAAGTGAAAAGACTTAGCAATGAGCTTTTTATGTTCTTTAGTTTCAAAGTCTCCGAGAAAATGATTGTTTATCTCCACACCCCATCCCACAAGCTATCGGAAAAAATTTCATTCCACCTCAGATAGACTTCGAGTATCCTGATCAGAATTATATGTTTTCAGTGTTCAGTAAGAAGAATTTCAAAAATATTAACGTGGCACTTTGATCATCGTTTTTTTTTTTTTTTTTTATATAATTATATAGATATTTTGTTCTTTTAAACAGAATTTTTAAAAACATACTTTCATGCAGAAAAAAAATCTTATGTGACACCCATATGTAAAATAAGTTTTGACGGGGTGTGAAGGCATATTTAACTGCTTTTAAAATGGTGTAGTTCGTGGACTACTTTTTTGTAAATTTCTTGTCTTTAAACATTTCCCTTGAAATTGCCGGAGCTTGTTTTATTTTCTTGGAAAGAACTGTGTTTTTGTTTAAAATGGTTACAATTGATTGATATTTTCACGAATTTGGGACAAGAGAACTTTTGCTCCCTCTGTAATAGTTAATATTGTGAATCCAATAGCTAATATTGTGATTGTGACTGCGTTCATTAATTTTACATTTTTTAAAATATTGTTTTGCCGAAATTCCACAACAAATCAATATTATCAAGCATATTTAAGTGGGATCAATGTCCGAAAAAGTGAGCCCCCCCCCGGCCCCCTGCAACAGCCGCCACTGAGTTCAGCTGCTTGCGTTGGATGGTTACGGTTTCGACGAGAAAAGCGGTGACGTCATCGAAATGAAGCAAAAGTTAGGAACACAGTACAGAGACCGCATGAATAAGAAACAAGATTAGTTTTTGCAGAAAAGTTTAATTCTTAATATTATAGAATATCCAGAGTTATTAATTAGCTAAAATTTGCAAAGGAAATGAAAACAACTGTCGCATACAATGCAAATGATTACGCTTGATACTCGGGACAGTCACCGAAATGACATTTTTAAAGTCTAAAATTCTTTTTATCAAATTATTTGCACGCATCTCCCTATTTTTTCATCTTTTTTTGATAAAAAATCATTAGGTTTGTATTTATTTTATTTTCCATGGGCATTTCATATGTAAAAACACTTGGGACACGTGTTGGTCAGTTTCGTGATTTTGACACATATGCGATAAAAGACTGCAAAGTTCCTTAAAACCATAGATAGTAGGAGGACTTTACATTTTTATTCTAAAGATTTGTTTCATTTTTTGCATTAAACTCAGAAAATTTAATTGTTACTTGACTAAAAGCATTGAATGTTTTTATTTAAAAATAGCAGATACACAAGGACTCAGCCAGCTTAATCTCAAACATTGTTTTCCTTTAAATATTTTTAATACTTATGCTTTCTGTTTCTGAATTAAATATTATGCATTGTCTAGGATTTACAATTATAGTTTAAATACCCCATCGGACGTCATTCTAAATTTTTTTTTTATAATGCTAGTAGATTATGAAAATACTGGTCGGCGGAAAGACGAAAATGTCCGAAACTGTTAAAAAATCGCCTTTGAATGCATTGAACTAAATCCTGTTGCCAAATAAGTCATAACTTGCCAAAAAACGAAAATTCTTTTTTTTTCGGTAACTCATTACTCTTTAACTCTTTAATTTTCAATGAGAAAGGGTGCAGACTATTTCAGATCTCTGGTGCCAAATACTTGCATGTTTTAAAAGTGAGTCAAAAAGATGATAAATATTACGTCACCGAAGACATAATATTTATGACGAAATCTAAATGGCGTAGTAGAAAAAAATATACCTGAATTGAACGCGGACATCATAAGTGGGACAATAACTATGATACAATAAGAATTTATCGGTAAACTGGTGAATATTATAAAGTGAATTCTACATCAAAGACATACAGCGTGTCCCCGTATAACCTGGCCGACCTTTATCTTCGACACCGTTGGCCCTAGATGCATAGTCCCAATTGAAGAAATGTTTTAAATCGTTAAAATATTTTTACTGAATAGTTTTTAAATTAGAAAAGGGTTTGGTATAAAAATTACGGATTGTAAATTTTTATATGGTCCCCAGTTCCCCCAACTCATATTTAAAAAAATGTTGCCCATGAAAAAACATTTCAAACAAAAAAAAAATGGAAATTTGAACGACTAATATTCATGGCGATATGAAAAATGGAATTTAGTGACTTATACCACTTTACACCCGTGGTCATTAACATATTTTAAGGGCATGTACACAAAATGAAATACAGAGAAAAAGCAATTGCGTTCGGAAAATTTTTCTGAAATCAAACGCATGAATACGATCTATCAATATCTGTAGTGAATTGTGAATGCTGAACTCGTTTGAAAGAGATAATAGGTGCTATACTCCCTGAAACTAATAAAAATATTTCGATTACGTATGATCAAAGCAAAAATGAAATCAGTCGAGGCAGAACAAATTCACACTCTTGTGTGGTGCAGGGGTCGCATTCGCCCTAAAATTCCTATAAGGTATTATAGGAATTTTAGGGCGAATGCTTGTACTTACATTTTTCGTCTATCCCTAAAATTTTAGAAATCTCAGAAATTTTTTCCTTTATTGGTCAAAAAAAATTCCCGATTCTTAAGTGCAAATTAACATGTAGTACTGCGGGATTTGCAGGTTCCTATGCAAATTTTAGTGGCAAATTAGTGATTGGTAGGTAGAAAACCAAAAACGTATGTTCACTTCAGAATAAAAGTAGCTCATACCAATAACAGATGTATTTAGCTATTTCATCAATCCTCGTTGTTGAAATATACTCTGCGGAACAGTAAGCAGAAATGTTACTTCTGTACGGCCAAGGTAATCGAAATAAGCGAGAGGCTGCAAGACAATACGCAATTAAATTATTTCCAAATGGTATACATCCATCTAAAGATACGATTTTAAATGTTGTAAAGCGTTTGTGAGAAACGGGTAGCATAGGAAGACGTCCGCGATCCGGAAATTCAAGAGTGGTTGTCTCTGACGAAGAAATTGTGGGCTATGCTCTTGCTTTCCCTCAGTCTAGTGTCAGGGACATTAGTGAAGCATGTGGATACTCAAAAACCCATGTGTGGAGAGTCTTAAACAGTGGTGTAGTGTAAAATAAAAAGGTTTGGGAACGCTATGTCGCGTCGTTACTAACGTATTTTTTTCTGTGTGTACAGGGAGAGGGGAGGGAAGAGTGAAAATGACAATTTTAAATAGTTTTATTAATATTACTTTAATAATCTCAAAACAGCTAATGCGCACCTCAAAAATGCTATGTGTGCAAGAATGAGTTTTGGCGTCTCTTACAATGAAAATGGGTCTAGAAAACCCTCCAAAAATGGTATGGGTGTAAATTTTTAAAATCATAGCGTTTTCTGCACTAAATAACATTATTTTACGTCAGGTTTTATTAAGGAACCTTCGAGATATATTTTTTTTTATAAAATATAA
Organism: Linyphia triangularis; assembly: GCA_963978545.1. Lineage (NCBI taxonomy): Eukaryota > Metazoa > Arthropoda > Arachnida > Araneae > Linyphiidae > Linyphia > Linyphia triangularis. Next base: position 40,435,714 of record OZ021733.1, on the reverse strand, counting down.
AAATTGTAATAAAATTAATTTCAAAAGAATTTCATAAAATAAATGTTATTAAAATTACTAATTTTTGCTACGCATTACTTTTTTATAGTAGTCCTCTGCTCTTAGCGCAAGCCTTGGTTACCCTTCGCTACCCTGGGTTGTAAAGGGCTGCAATTCAGCTAATATAGTATTATCAGTACTGACAAGTTAAAATAAACAAAGTTAACAACTGTTCAGTTCTGTCAAAACAACGTAGCGGAGCGCTTGAAGCCAGTCTCTTTACTGTACTTTCAAGCAACATTTAATCTGTTGAACTAAACATATTTTAACTCATAAACAAATAAACATACAAAAGCGAAGTCAATATAATGGCTTTAAAAATCAATACTGTTTTGAACAAATTTTTTTATGTTCAAACACTGTTTGATTTTCCCAATATCTGACAAAATATAATTGCATAGTTCCGCAATCTCAAAACACCTTAAAAGCTAATACCAAATATCAACATTCTGCTCTTACCTATTTGGATTTTTAGCACCAACCAGTTTATTCTGTCAGAATCGCAGGTTTACTCAACTCTTTTGGATTGTCAAAAAAAAACAAAACACCATCTTTTATTGTCATTAGTATTTTCCTCTTGAACGAATTCATTTCTTAGGTACGGAGAAAGGTTTACAAATAATTTATTAAATCGGTGATAATAATTGGTGATAAGAAAACAACAACAACAATAAAATAAATAAATAAACGTTGCATAACTTGTGTTGATAAATCTGTTAGAGTTCCCGTTAAAATTAGAGGAGGGGAACCATTCTTCAAGGAAAGGGTGCAAAGAACTGTATGTGCCAGGCCACAGTTTTGTTCTTTAAAAATGTAGATAGTTAGCTTGAATTTGTGTATGGAAATTTTAGCCTATATATATGACGAACCATACAAATTTGACCTCTGGAATTCATCCACAAATACAGATCATTCGTTGAAGAGGATAATTGCCATTGAATGAATAATAGCTAGATGTAAACATACATGTAAGTTCATTTCTAATGAAGGAGAATTGGCCATGTGTGGGTTGCTGCACCTCTTTCAAGCGTTTTACAATTAAAACTAGAACTTGCCTGCTCATCCCTGAAGTTGTGGATCGCAGACAAAAGCAAAGTTCTCACGAAATGACTTTCGTTTGCTTACTTGGCTTTGGTTCAGTATCACATAAAGAGAAAAAAAAAATACAAATTAAAAAAAAAATTAAATTAGATGAGGGAACTCCGTTCCGCCTTCTAGAAAGGTAAAGGATCGCCGTTCCCACGCGTTCCCGCTCCACTACCCCCTGGTCTTATGAGTCAAAGTTTTTGGAGGTCAAGAGTTTTTGTCCGGGGATGAAATTAGACGGTTTCATTACTGCAATTTCCTCTTGAACAAGCTAGAATTGGATTCATCATTTGTGAATAACATTCTATTTTCTGATGAGTGTACGTTTTCTGGGGTAGAAAATAGGCAAAACACACACTTTTAGTTCCTGCAAAATCCCCATGTAACCCGACCAAACAAGCATCAAGTGCGATGGTCCGTTAACGTTTGGTGTATCGTATGGAAGGGAGCGTTAGTAGGACCTTTCTTTTTTGCTGATATATTAACGGGTAAAAAGTATGCGAACCTGTTACAGGGACCTTTATTTGACTTTTTTGATGACTATATCGTGTTAGCAGACCTTAAAAAGATGCGATTTCAACAGGATGGTGCACCACCCCATAAGGCAGCTTCCTGCCTTGTTTGTTAGTTTGTTTGCTGTTTATTATGTGTTGTACAATTTGTAACTTTTTTTTCCAAAGCAGTTTCTAGTAAAAAATTATAATTTTTGCGTTGAACAACAACTTGTTTGCCATAATCAAACCTGGTCTAGAAGCTCGTTGTTATTCCGATAAAACAATACCTTCTCATTTCAATTTATGTACGGGCCCCCAAAATAGCATTAAAACTTTAAACTCCAATAACACCATGGCTATTGGTTGTACAAATTTCATTTTTTTTTTAATTTTATTTGAGATGTTTTTTCATGGGCAACATTTTTCTAAATATGAGTTGGGGGAACTGGGGACCGTATAAAAGTTTACAATCCGTAAACTATTCAGTAAAACTATTTTAACTATTTAAAACATTTCTTATATTGGAACTATGCATCTAGGACCAACGATGTCGAAAATAAAGGTCAGCCAGGTTATACGGGGACACGCTGTATAAAAAACATAACATATGAAGTAATTACACTTCTTTTTTCGTGATGAAATAAAATTTTCACTCAAGGTCAGACATCTTAATGGGTTGCCAAGCAGTTTGGATATAATCGGAATAATATGATAAGTTCACGAATGATTTTTATACTTAAAAAAAAAATTGGAATAGAATTTTGAAAAAATAAATATTCAAGAAATTTTGGTATTTTTAGCATAGTTACATATTATTTGAAATAAATATAAAGATACTTTGGAAGGTGTCCCGGTAAATTTCCCTGGTTAAGTCACTCAGTCATAACATCAATTTTTGAAGAAGAAAATATTTTGGTCAAGTACACGTTGTTTCTCTTGCACTGAGCTATCAATAACTGCTTTAATTATACTTCATTCATTGATATTTTACATTGTTGTTTATTTTTCATTCATATATGCTCTGTCTATTCATTTGGCATGGCGTTCACTTAATGTTTACCCGATCATGTGTCATTTATTGTCCACAAATTTTGAACATTAGAAATTAACTTACAAAATAATACAGTAACAACAACAAAAAAAAGGTTATTCAATAAAAAAACTTTTCAAAAGAATTTCATTGTTGTTTCATTTTGGATATTCTTCCGATTCGATATTTCTACCGGTTTCATTTATAAACATTGTCAGGTGCGCTATATTGCGAAGAAAATGCATTACAGTTTTTATTTAGTTGATCAAAAATATCCGATATACTGTTGATTATAATTTTTAAAAAATATCGGAATAGTTAAATATAAAGCATAAATTTTTGTCACCTCCCTGAAGGTTATGTTCAGGGACTAAATGTGGTGCTGCCATCTAGCTGAGGATATTAGAAAAAAAGTAGAGCCTCTTTTAAATTTGCAGAACACGTTATTTTGCTCTTGGCATTTTCGTAAGGTCGAATATAAAAGGTTATAAAATGCTATTAAATTAAATTTAAATAATCTAAGTTAATCTAAATTGAATCTAAATTGAATTTAATTTTAATTTAATTTTAATTTAATTTTAATTTAATTTTAATTTAATTTTAATTTAATTTTAATTTAATTTTAATTTAATTTTAATTTAATTTTAATTTAATTTTAATTTAATTTTAATTTAATTTTAATTTAAATTTAATTTAAATTTAATTTAAATTTAATTTAAATTTAATTTAAATTTAATTTAAATTTAATTTAAATTTAATTTAAATTTAATTTAAATTTAATTTAAATTTAATTTAAATTTAATTTAAATTAAATTTAATTTAAATTTAATTTAAATTTAATTTAAATTTAATTTAAATTTAATTTAAATTTAATTTAAATTTAATTTAAATTTAATTTAAATTTAATTTAAATTTAATTTAAATTTAATTTAAATTTAATTTAAATTTAATTTAAATTTAATTTAAATTTAATTTAAATTTAATTTAAATTTAATTTAATTTAAATTTAATTTAAATTTAATTTAAATTTAATTTAAATTTAATTTAAATTTAATTTAAATTTAATTTAAATTTAATTTAAATTTAATTTAAATTTAATTTAAATTTAATTTAAATTTAATTTAAATTTAATTTAAATTTAATTTAAATTTAATTTAAATTTAATTTAAATTTAATTTAAATTTAATTTAAATTTAATTTAAATTTAATTTAAATTTAATTTAAATTTAATTTAAATTTAATTTAAATTTAATTTAAATTTAATTTAAATTTAATTTAAATTTAATTTAAATTTAATTTAAATTTAATTTAAATTTAATTTAAATTTAATTTAAATTTAATTTAAATTTAATTTAAATTTAATTTAAATTTAATTAAATTTAATTAAATTAAATTAAATTTAACTCAATTTTTGACAATAATGACTTCTAATGAATTAAAATGTTTTTAAATAGAAGGTAATGACATCACAGTCCATCCAGTTTACTTTTCGGAATTTCTTCTTTTTTTCTTTTTTTTTCTTGCGTATTCTTTTTCTACACCTATTTTATATTTGATTGAATCAAGGATATAAAAAGTGCTAAGTAGTGGTATTGAAACAATATGATGCAAAATTGAATTTCCTTTCAAACACTCAAATTATTACATAACTCATCTGCGAATAATCACTTTTATAAAATTCTATTTAAAAAGGCTTTTAGTTTTTAAATATAATAAAACTTAGATCCAATGTGAAATTAAATCTATACACCAGTGTAGTGAATTTCACGCAGAAAATACATAAATAATTCGGCAAGAATGAGCATTTATCGAAATCTTTCAAAAACTTAAACTTTTAGAAAGAATTAAATATGAATATTAAGTGAAAATTTATGAACAAAATGTTATTGCATTATTTCCTTTTTTTCTTTCTTCTTCCACCCCCCCCCCTTCTTTTCCCCCCTTCTAAATCTTCATTAAAATCTTTCAACGTAAGAGTTTGCTTCCATATAAGATTCCTTAATGTGCCAGGTTCCCACCAGGTGGTGAAAATATCAACTTCAAATATAATTTCTTCATGATTTCCGTAATAAGTAGGCAACATTTTTATGAATATATGTTAATCACTACATGTTCCAGACGACAATTGCCGCCACCGGGGAGGACCAAGGGCTTGCACCTTTTGTTATTCATTTTTGAAAAAATTCATTCTTAAATCGACTGATTCTTTCTGAATAAGCCTGTATATATTTTATATAATTAGGTAAACATTTATACCTTTTTGATATTTGAGCGTAGAATGCCTTGGTATTTGTGACATAAGAGGTACATTACACGAGAAATTGATTTTTTGAAAGTTTATTGTTGTTATATTTAACTGTTTGAATAAAAATATAAAACAACACAAAGAAAAATAATCTAATTCAAAAGGCAAGAGAGGTGACAAGTGAGATTCTGGATTATTGCAACACACTTCCTAACTTGTAGAAAACAAAGTTTTTGTTAGACTATTGAAAATATGAAAGACTATTAGCAAAAGGTGATTAATGATTAAACAGCTTTAGATTTATAAATATCCTCTGGAGCATTAAATGACTTCGAAGGAGAGCATTATTTCACCTGACTAAAATACATCATTTAACGTTAGTTTAGTTTTTATGTGGACAAACACATTTTCACTTTTACTCTTTTCCTAAAATATACTGTAAATCTTCACTGTAGATAAATTTATCAGAAAATGCTCACAAAATAAAGAATTTAATTTTAAAGATAATACCTACAAAATAAAGAATTTAACTTTAATGATAATACCTACAAAATAAAGAATTTAACTTTATAATACCCGTGCACAATATATCTGATTATTTTTGCCAAAAAATATACATTTATTGAAACAAGTATTGTCAAGTAGTTTAATAAAACCTGATCGTGATCATAAAAATTATTAAATCTATCCTTAAATGATCCAAACTCTATACATTAACTCTAATTAATAATTAAGTGTTTTAAATTCGAGTGTTTGTTAAAAAAAAAAAAGCAATTTGTCCACAAACAGCTATAAATGCAGTTAATATATCCTTGATACCATTCAATTATAGTCTGCGATAAGTAATATTTCACTTCAATTGTGTGAGAGAGATTTTGAGAAAGCTATTGTTATGAATTTTTCCGCTGAGGCAATGACGGCACAGTTTTTCAGATAAAAACTAGTATTTATTCTCTTCAGAAAACTCACAAAATTTATTCACAGATAACAGTGCAATCACTATTAATCTTCAATACAAGCTTCAACAAGAACAGCTTCGAATATAGCGATTATACAAGCTCACTCCAATAGGTCAACAAAGCGATCGCGATCAGCTTTCAACGAAAACCGAAGTCAATCTGAAAACTTTCCCGTTCTCCAGTCTTTTTATATACAAGCGCGTGAGACATTCTCGAAATTTCCAGCCAATTCATAGAAAAGAAATATCTCGAAACTTCTCGATTACTTTAGGTGTTGCCACCTTTTTCTAACTTGTATAATCGCTATTAATTACTAAATAAAATAGGATAAAAATAAATTACAATAGAATTTTGAAATAACACGTCACTATTTACAATATAGACAGACAATTTGTGCAACATTTCCCCCTTCTTAAAGACTGCACGTCCCGGGCAGTGAAGTCCTTAAGCCATTCAATGACTTCTACCATAATATGGGGCTAGCCTATTGTAGTGTACAACTCTAGGTTTACAGGAAGGTGTCCGTTGAATTCTCACCACGACGTCGTTGATCTTCTTAAGGATCCCATACGGCCCTTCCCAGTTCGTCTGGAGCTTAGGGGAGAATCCTTTCCGACGTTTGTCACCTTCCTGGAATGAACGGTCCATGGCCTTGGCATAGTACCGGATCTTCACTCGCTCCGTCATGATGTTGTTTCTCTCTCTGGCGAACCGATGTACGGCTTCCAAACGTGCCTGCAGATCATCTAGATACTGGACAGGCGAGGAAGGAGTGTCCTATGGTTGTCCAAAGAGGAGGTTGCTGGGGAGCCTAAGGTCTCTTCCACACATCGTTAGAGATGGAGAAAATCCGATGGTCTCGTGAGTTGCACTCCCGTATGCCAACAGAAGCGGTGAAAGTTTCTGATCCCCATCTTGCTGGTTATATGATTTTGAGATTGCGTCCGAATCATCCGCGGGTGCAGCCGATAGATCCCGGGACCTCCGTTCGATGCTTGTAACAGGAGTACGGATGTCGATTCTCTCGTCACTAACTTTGTCCATTTCCACATGAACCACTTCCTGGGAGGGTTTCATCAACGTCGCTTTCTTCGGTTCTCTCTCCGAGGCTGGAGAGGTACTTTTCATAGATGTGGACTCTTCAGCATTCTCTATGACATTGTCTTCATGAGCTACAATCCAATATACGCACAGCTCTTTCATGTCTAGATCGTGCAAAGGAACTTCGCCTCTCCATGTTTGCAGCTGGCTTTTCTCAAAATTCAGCGTAATTCCATTTTTCTTCAAAAAGTCTAGTCCGAGAATGCACGGATCTACAATTTCGGCAACATAAACGGTGTGCTTGTAGGTGTTAAATCCAAGGGCAATGTCCACTTGCAATTTCCCATGAACAGAGATATTACCACCAGACACAGTTTGTAGAGAAACAGAGGGCGCTGTGTAGAGGAGTCGGCTGTTCAGGCGACGAGCCACGTCCGTCCTTACGATCGTTACGTTCGCTCCCGAATCGACGATTAGACGACATGGAGTTCCGTTGATCTCCCCCTTCACGAATAAACCCTGGTTTCCTCCTTGTCGGGATGAAACGTGGAAACGACTGGTCGGGGCTTCACCTGTTCTACATTGCAGCTTCTGCCCTGCGAGATGACATCTTCTTAGATTCAGTTGTGGAGAATCCGTGGTAGTGTTATCCCTTCTCTTTTTCAAATCAAGGCAGTTTCGTCGTAGATGCCCTTCCCGTTTGCAGTGCCAGCAAACGACTCTGGTCCTTCGATCCCTGGCTCCGGGATAGCTTCTCATCATTCTATCAATTTTGCTTTCCAGTTCTCGAAGCTTACTGGTGAAAAAGTCAGATGAATCCTCGGCTAATGCACCAAGCACATATCGTCGGTCTTTTCCAGAAGCTAGCTGCGCGGCTTCTACTCTCATGGCATAGACGAGGGTAGACTTCAGATCTGTGCTGTCTGACATCCTGGTAGCTTGCTGTATGTCGGGATCTTTGATGGCATCCACGAAATACTGAAGAGACAGGTTATCTCGTACGTCCGAGGGACAGTCTGGGAAAGCGAGGAGCGACAGTCTTTCTATATCCGATGCCAATTCTTGAAGAGTTTCATTGGCCTTCTGCTGTCTCACTTTCAATTGCAGTCTGTTGTAATCCTTTAGATGCTGCTCCCCAAACCTTAACTCCAACGCACTTGCCAGCGCCACGAATTCTCCCCGCTTCTCCTCAGGTAGTGTCTGTAAAATGTCAGCAGCTTCACCTCGAAGAGATGCTGCGAGATGGAATGCCTTCGAAGTATCGTCCCAACCATTCGCAGAAGCAATCATTTCAAATTGTGTTTGATAAACGCGCCAAGACGACTTCCCATCAAAAGGGGCCACTTTGATGTTAGAGCGCGGCGCCATAAAGGGGATGGAAGCGTTATCCCAATTAGGTGACGCTATGGCCAGAGCTTCACGCGTTTCCATTTTTCGCAGCCTTTCTTCTACAACGTCAATGAATTTGTCTTGCTCTTCCTTTAAGGTGGAAACTTTTTCTTGCATGGTGGAAACTTTTTCTTGCACGGTGGAAACTTTTTCTTGCACGGTGGAAACTTTTTCTTCAACTTCATTTCTCACTGTCTTAAGATCTTCTCTGACATCCAAAATATCCGCCTTCATTGATTGAAGAACACTCTCTGTGCGCTCTATAAATCCGTCAACGGACGCAGCAGTCGATTCCTGTTTGGAGGCTAAAATTTTAATGTCCGACGACGTTGCTTCTTGACTGGCGGCGATTGCGGCGGCGAGTTCGACGTTAGTCGTTTCTTGACGGGCTTGTCCGGCGGCAATCGTAGCGAAAAGTTCGGCTTTCATTTCGGCTGCGGTGGTTTCTTGGCAGGCTTTCATTTCGGCTGCGGTAGTTTCTTGGCAGGCTTTCATTTCGGATTTTATTTCGGCGGCAGTGGATTCTTGTTGGGCCTTCATTCCAGCAATCATTTCCATCAACTGCTTCATTTGGTCTTCCATCATTCCTCTAGTTGTCGGCATTCAAAATTACGAGATCCCACTTCTGACACCACTGTTATGAATTTTTCCGCTGAGGCAATGACGGCACAGTTTTTCAGATAAAAACTAGTATTTATTCTCTTCAGAAAACTCACAAAATTTATTCACAGATAACAGTTCAATCACTATTAATCTTCAATACAAGCTTCAACAAGAACAGCTTCGAATATAGCGATTATACAAGCTCACTCCAATAGGTCAACAAAGCGATCGCGATCAGCTTTCAACGAAAACCGAAGTCAATCTGAAAACTTTCCCGTTCTCCAGTCTTTTTATATACAAGCGCGTGAGACATTCTCGAAATTTCCAGCCAATTCATAGAAAAAAAATATCTCGAAACTTCTCGATTACTTTAGGTGTTGCCACCTTTTTCTAACTTGTATAATCGCTATTAATTACTAAATAAAATAGGATAAAAATAAATTACAATAGAATTTTGAAATAATACGTCACTATTTACAATATAGACAGACAATTTGTGCAACACTATGTTTCACATCAACGACAATAACAAAGCTTTTCAGTGGCTAACAAACTAAATTTCTAAAACTACTTACCAAAAGTCCCAAAAACTAAAAATCAAAACCTAATTACAAAAATTTTTAAATTGATAAAGTATAATCTATGCATAAATTAGAAATTTGAAGACATTTATAATTTTTTCGTGTATATTGAAGCAGATGCTTTTAAATGCAGTACTAAAAAATACTCATTTTTAGTAATGCTTGCTTGATTTTTCAAAAAGTTATAATTTGCAGTCACTTAAAATTTTCTCGTTTTATCTACGACTACTTTATCCTACAATTTTAGTTCCTCAGAATGTTTATGATTGAAGGTTCTAGTTTGGAAGAATAATTTTAACGTTACAAGCTGTACAACAATATATTTTCATAAATAATTTGTTTTACTTTTAGGTTTACCAATACAATTCCCAAGTGCATTCACGACAGTCCATGCTTCAATACCAGTGGACCATCGAACTCATGAGGGAAGATATGTATTTGATCCATCAAGATTGCATGCCGCTTTTGCACATCAAAATGGCAGGTAGGTCTATAGTGTTCATCTCTAACTACTATTCAATAATCAGGTTATCCAGCAATGTGAAGTATAAGTAAGACAAGGAACTGTTAGGAAAATCATAGAATTATTGAAGAAGTATCATAGCATTTTTGAAGAACTTAATATTTGTATAACAAGTCAAAAATTTCACATGTAAAAATGAGCAAAAATTTAAAATTATATATGTTTGGCAGCAAAATACGGGGCTTCAGTTACCCACCTAACGTTGCAAAATAGGGTATAGCAAGTTGCAATGAAGTTTCTTCAGATATAATGAATCAAAGAAAAAACTAGGTATGAATCGTAGTTTGTGTGTCATGGAGCAAACCATTAAATTAAAAGTTAAACAAAATTTAACTGAATTAAAAATATACCCATGCCAATTATATGCTGAATAGAGCCTTTGTTTGGGAGAGCACCAATGTATTTTTAACAACGAAACTGCAAAGCATTGATGTCGAATAGTAACCAAAATGTGTTGCCTGTAGTGTAAAAATCAAAGTTACTGGGTAACAAAGATAAGATTAGTTTTCCAGAAGAGAAGTATTTCCAGATTTTAGAACAAAGACAGGCTCGCTTACAGAGCTGTCACCTTTTTGACATCAGACGGAGAGACACCTAGGGATTCTTCTATAAGATAAGGCTTTTGTTAAGAAACAGTTACTAAAAAAATATACCAAGTATAAAATTCAAGGTTTCAACAAGATTAAAGCTGTCTCAAAATTCTACAAAAAGTTCAGAAGTGTCTCAAATTTCCACAAAAATTCCGAAAAAGTTCCATTAAAAGTTCCCGTTCGCCAGGTTTGACTGATTACTTTTTTTCTTGTACTGTAACTTTTTGAAGAAAACAATTATTCCCTAAAATGTATAGCCTGGCTGATGACTGATTTAAGGTTACAATTGGACTTGCTGTTTGATGTTCTATGGATTTTATATCCTAGTCAATTCCTTACTGCCTTACAGGCACTGCTTTCATAAATAATGGACGTGACGGAATTTGAAGATTTGAATACATATTGGCTACTCTTACATTTCTGATTGTTATCTGGTAGTTACATGGTTTTCTCCCAGTCTAGATGTTTTCAAATGCACCATGTTCCTCTTAAAACATTATCCAGAAATGCATTCTCCACTGAATATTTTAATTGTATCCAGGATGGTTCCTATGCATCTCTCAAGTCATAAAACTTCAATGCCGACGACATACAAATAGCTATTTTCCAAAAATGAATCCTATAGCTTTTTTCAGTTGAAGAAAAGCAATATGAAGAGACTACTTCATTTTCTCGGAGAGGGTGAGGGGGTGATTATTTATTGCTTTTCTAAGATGTTCTAAAGACCTTTTTGTTACCCAAGGAAAAAAAATTTAAAAATTGCTCTAGATTATACGATATAGCGGGTGACATACATGTGTGATTTTTGGGGGACTGATTTATTTCCTTGACCTTCATGACGCATGAAGGACTAAGAATACAAATAGACAAATGACTACTAGGTTCATTTTTCAAAAAATGACTTGGAAGTTTTGCGTAGTGGTACTGCATTGTTAATTTTCTTTGAGTAATTAGTGGGTAAACATTTTTCTTATTGTCAATGTGTATTGTGATAAAGCTCGTCATATAGGATAAAAAATACTTATATATACGATAATAATAATTACTTATAAGATAATAATAATAATTACATATAGGATAACAATAATCATATATTGGATAATAATAATGATAATTACAAATAGGATAACAATAATTACATATAAGATAAACTATATATTTTGGTCAACTGATTTTTATCTAACACATGTAGGTTACACATAGTTTTGTAAGCCAACCGTTGATGATTTACCATCTACTCTGTTTAGACTGATAGGTTAATAATATTTTTACGAATATATTATACGTTTATATTAACCATATAAACACGATAGCCATATTTTTATAACGAATATCTTTTTTTATTTTATTATTGTGACATATTTATTATTGAATTGGTTATAAACTATTTATAATTGTATTTAGGTATATTGAATTTTAATTACTCATGGTACAACGTACTATGACTTTCTATAACCCAATGCTTACATAATATAAGACACTGCATTGTAATCGCATATCCTGCTAGAATTCACACAATTTTGTAATATTTCATTTCTTGAAGTATGACATGATTGTATAAATCACATATAGAAAATAATTTAGCTACAAAGAATATTTAAATTCTTCCTGTGTTATCCAAATTTTAATGTTTTTGTAGTAACTACAGATCTAGATTTGATTTAAAAGTTTTACTTCTAGTATGAAGTAGTAATAGAAGAAACTTGTATTTTATCACTGAATTAGTGTAGGAATTGAAAATTTTCAGTTATAGATGGGATACAGAGAAAGCTATAATATGCACTGTAAATGCTGGTGTTTTAAATTTAGACACAAAATGTCTGAAAAATTCATTTCAGACACATTAGGTGACTTATTTTGCACAAAGGTGGTTTACTTCTTCGAATTTCAGACATTACACGGGTCTTAAATTGCTTTCAGTCACAACAAGTAACTGAAAATAAGACACTTCGAACCAAATTCAGACATTTCCAAAATTCAGACGCTTCTCGCTTTCAGACATTACGACCATGGGCCGTAGCAATTATATCATTCAAGTTCATTTACCAACTAAAAGGAATACCTTTAAATTTTGAAGGATCCCAAAAAAAGTGTTGTTTTTCACAGAAATCCAAAGTTGTTGTTGTGATTTTCCATGTATCGAACCTGGCAACACTCTCGCCAGTTGAGAAACGTAAACAAAACATGTAGCACAATTCTCTTGTTGATTAAAACTTCTTAAGTTTTATCGTTGTAATGTTTACTTCTATAACAATTTAATCAACAAGAAAAAGTAAATTATTATTAAGAACTGAGCTCTAGCTATAATGGATCATTATCTTAAGCCGGAACGGTTCGACGTTGAACGCACGGGCGCTGAAGCCAGGTGGGTCCACTGGAAGAAAACATTTGCTAACTTTATCTTGAGATTAAAAGATGTGTCCGAGGATGACAAACTTCCTCTTTTCTGTAACTACGTGTCTTCATCCGTATACCAGTCAATCAGAGAAGCGGCCAACTACTCTACGGCGATGGAAACGCTTAACTCGCTGTACGTCACGAAGAAAAACAAAATATTCTCGCGGCATTGCTTAGCATCCCGATGTCAACAAACAAACGAGATGGTGAGTGAATACGTTCAGGCCCTCAAACATCTAAGCAAGAACTGTGAATTCAAAGCTGTTACTGCTGAACTCTATAAAAACGAATACATTCGTGATGCATTTATAAGGGGATTAAAGAGCTCCCGTATCCGCGAACGTTTACTTGAAAACTCTTCTGTTACCTTAGAAATGGCTGTCGACCAAGCTCGTGCCCTCGAACTGGCGGAATCTCATTCTGCATCATACCTCACTGTACCTCAGCCGATGACTTCTGCTGCAGTGGAAACTACCGAGTCCGATCAAATACTCGTGGAAGAGCAAGTTGCTGCTGTCTCCCGCTCTGGTTCATGTTTCTTCTGTGGCTATGATCGTCACCCTCGAAGCGCTTGCCCAGCCAAAAATGTAGTTTGTAACAAGTGCGGCAAGAAAGGACATTTTCAGCGGGTATGTAAAGCTAAAAATTCTCGTGGTTCTGGAAATGTAGCTTTTGCACATTTTTTAGCCTCTGTGTTTCCTTCTCCATCTTGCCTTCAAAAATCCCTCGTCCTTGCCATTGTTAATGGTGTGAAACTCGAGGCACTAGTCGACACTGGCAGTTCTCTCAGCTTCCTAAACTTGCAACATATCAAGAGGTACCATTTAAAGATGAAACCCTACTTAGGAAAGATTTCTATGGCTAACTCTGCCGTTACATCCAGTATTGCCGGATGTGGTAAAGTCACAATTGAATTAGAAAGTCACTTCTATGCTGAAGTTGAAGTCCTTGTGATGAAAAATTTATGTGCTGACTTCCTTATTGGTCAAGATATTTTAAAACTGCACTCTTCTCCTGTGATCAACTTTGATGGTGTTAGGCCTCCCTTAGAAATCTGTGCTTTGACCAAGGCTGATGTCCCACCAGTCTCCTTGTTCTCAAATCTTACGCCTGACTGTAGACCCATTCAAACAAAATCAAGACGTCTTCCCTCAGAGGATCGTGAATTTATTGCTAAAGAAGTGAACAGACTCATCAATGAAGGAGTCATCGAACAAAGCAATTCCCCATGGAGAGCCCAAGCATTTGTCATCAAAGGAGATAATAAAAAATATCTCGAATGGTCATAGTAAATCTATTAATTGTCTGGGAGTAGTCTATGTTGGATGCCTATCCGTTTCCCAAAATAGAGGAACTCATCTCTCAGATCGCAACCTATCGAGTTAGCTCACATTCGCTCCAAAGTAGTGGGTACCGAACAACTGAATCATGCTGTCATCTATCGGCGCCTTCAGAAAAATTTACTGCACGACCTCCACACTACCAACTCAGCAAGCAACTTTTTCTCTCACACAACCACTCAACTCTCATGTAACAAACTCAACTCGCACACAAGCAACTCAATCGTTCGACCCCTTCGCAACTCACTGCGAAGTGTCTATGTGGTGGTCTCGTGTACAAATGACAGATACAACAACTAGGCACTAGTGGTTCTTTTTGCCTAGCGGTAAGCATGCCTATCTACTGACCTAGGAGTCCTGGGTTCAAATCACGTTGGCGCACATTCGCTCCAGCATAGACAGCAATACGACATTCATTTTCATATGTAATTGCGGGTTTTTTTTGTATTCAAAGTGTATTCTCAGCAAAAATTCTATCTATTAAAGCAAACTTTGTCCAAATTGGTTCTGTAGATCATGAGTTATAGGCCAATATTAACCTATTCCTGATCAATGATTACAACATCATTTGAATTCTTCCATTTGACGGGTACCAGATAAAAATAGCCAATTTGCAGCGATAACTTATTCAAACTAATAACTTCCAATCTATGATAAGGTTTGGTTTGGCAGTCTCCCAAACTAATGAATAAAAATAAAAGTTCACTAGATCAAAATATTATTTTCGCGTAAACATTTCAGCTTGGTGATAACTACGCCAACTTTCCGACTTAACGGTTTTTGGTACCCGTCTAACGAAAAAGTATCAAATATTGTTGCCAGAGTTTTCTCACGTACCCAAATGTGTCCTGAGTGTTTTTTTGTTTTTTTTAATATTCAATTGGGGGTTATAGGAAAAATATTCCTCATTAATCTGATGCAATAAAAGTGTGATCAGAAGTGTTGGTATTGCTTGCCTCTTCTAGAACTGCTGCCACTGCTGAATCATGGACGAACGGTATACACTATGTTCTAATTGCCCTTTAATACTGTTACTTCATACTCAATAGCACTTAGCAACATATCCAAACTGAGCATCGTTGCCAAGCTGTTGGAGCAGTACTCTTTGATTGCATGATATGAGAGTAAGTACTATGTCACAAAAAACATAAATTGAACGCCGAAGGATATTAATGACAACAGTATTCAAACTTGAAATAATTATGTGCTTGAAGTAGTCAAATGTTTTGATCAGCAGTAAAAAGCATTTGTTCACAATAATATATACATGAACAAGTAGAATAGTATTTAAGTGACTTGACAATCAATTGCTCAAACTCAGAAATGATTATTTTGATATGCACAACGGCTTCATTCCTAGTGAAAAAGTTGGTTTATGTAATATTATTTATCTTATTTTCAGTGCTTTTATTACAGTAAATTTTAATTGATCGATTTCTAAATCACCCTCACAGAATTCTAAATTTTCTGTTTTTAACATTCAATTACATTTTTGTTGGTTTTGTTGCATATTACAAGTACTAATGATTTTGAAAATATATTTAGCATGATTTGATGTAATTTGGATAAAATGTATTGTGTCCTTGAATTTTATTTTATGAATGATCTTATATGTTCCATATTATTACATCTGAGGATATTTATGATATGACCTGCATATTATGAGGACTGGGTACTCGATGACAGCATTAAAATCAGAAAAATCAACGCATTTGAAATAAATTGAATATTGGTCAAAATGAAGAAATTTTTTTTACATATGTTGTTCAAACCTTTTTTAAATTATATTTTAGAAAAAAGTTTATAATAATAGGCTAATAATTTATTAATAATCACTTATTTAAAACTCGATTAAAAAAAATGTGCAATGAGTTGAATTTGGTTACGTTCGTAGAGGAATCTTCTTAAAACTAATAAAAAGTTTTTTTGCTTTTTATTTCTTAGAAATGTCTATATACTACATTAAATATCAGCTTTCTCAAAATAATAATAGAAAGTTTTTTTATGTGGTAATTAGTTGAGCG
Source organism: Linyphia triangularis (assembly GCA_963978545.1). Classification (NCBI taxonomy): domain Eukaryota; kingdom Metazoa; phylum Arthropoda; class Arachnida; order Araneae; family Linyphiidae; genus Linyphia; species Linyphia triangularis. The sequence continues at coordinate 40,419,373 of OZ021733.1, read as the reverse complement.
TATGAAAATTTGCAATTTTTTAATAATAATTAAAAACTAAATTGCATAGATTTGAATAATATTTTTGTTTAATATGTACTTCAGATGTTATATAATTGCCATAAAAAATTTCAATTCTATATCTTGCATAGTCTTTTATATGAATACCAAAAGTTGGAAAATCAACGTTTTGAGAAAACGTGAAAGAACTATAAAAGTTTTAATAACTTGCATGTTTTCCAAGTTTAATGTGCTTCAACTCTGTATTTTGAAGCAGCCATCTTTACAGATATTTCAAATTCCTTTTTTAATTCCCCCCCCCCTCCCCCTTTTCTTACATTTTTTTTAGGTTTTTTTAAATGCCCTCTCTTCTTTAGCTTCTCAACGATTAACGAAAAGTCGCAGCGATAGGGAAAATTGTTGTAAAAAGGTCCCATCCCCAAATTACTGGAATTTTAATATTATTTTAGTTTTAGTATGCACTTAATATGTTATTTAATCATAATAACAAATTTCAACTGTATATCTGGCATATTTTTTTACAAGCATACAAAAATTTGGGAAACTGACGTTTTCAGAAACGCAAAATTTTTTGCACAACTTGCATACTTTTCAAATTTAATATACTCTACCTCCATATTCTGAAATGTCTCCTTACAGATACTTCTAATGCCTTCTGTTTTAATTGTTTATCTTTTATGCATCTTTTAAAAATTTTTATTTTTTAAAGTCCTATATCTGCTTCAACTATTCGGCAATAATTGAAGCATTGTAGTGTTTATTATGTAGTGTTATTATAGGGAAATGTTATAAACAAGTTAAATTCCCAGATGGAGAATAATTAGATTATTACTGCTTGATTCATCATTCAAATAAGTTTATGTTGCCACATAATGTATCTTAGACTTGCCAATGCAACTACTATATAAGTGTTTACATCATGCTTGTTATTTGATGTTAAAATTGACTTGTAAAAAGCAACTTAAAACTGTGATACAATCTTGGAAGTCGAACCTTTTCTATTTAAGATTCAGCCACAATACAATGTCCATTTTATCCCAATACATATATTTACATTAAGTCCCAAATCCCTTGCTTGGATATATTAATAGTTGTGTGCCTATTATTAACAGTTGTGTTACAGTTTTGCAATCCCATGCTTAAATTTACCAGGAAAGTGAAACATAGTCAACAAAAAGTTATTTTGACTTTTATTTTAATAAAAATTTGTAATTTAACACAAGCTCATTTATTGCATTTTAATTTAAATAAATGTATTTTTAGCTTCCCAACATCTGAAAGGTAACATAAACAACCCTTTCAGACACATCAACTGTCTGAAAATATCCCCAATTCAGACAGTCTAAACGTCTGAAAATACCCCATTTTAAGACACTTCAAGTGTCTTAAAGATTAAGACACCATTTTAGATCTTAAAACAGTGCCACTTGTTTAAGACAATTTTGTGTCTTATTTTAAGACATTTCCATTTGCTGTGTGGTACTTACCATCAAAAACGTACCAAGGATTTTTGTTTGAGAGGGAAGGGGCAATACAAAAATGTGTAAGTGATTAACATTTCCAATACAAAATACGGACTGCCATTTTCACTTTCCTTTTCTACATTTTAGGTATTATCAGTCATTTGTAAACTGATAACACAAAAGATATTTTAAATATCAACAACTTTAATTTTAATGTATTTTTCTTTACAAAACAACAATTTTCTCCTATGACTGATTAATCCTCAAATAACTAATAGGGTATTAACCCTTTGCACTCGTAATTATGCTTTAGAAAGTTAGCAAATAACTCGGAATTTTTTTTCATGTTCAATCAAGATGAATTTATTTGATGGAAATGTGTTCCAATTTAACTAGAAGGTTTACCATCCTTAAATCAAAAATTTAAAAATATAGCCCCTGATTACACCCCTTGACCTAGGATGGGAATGTGGCCACATAATATTTTATTTTTCAACGTGTCAAAATAATTTATTGAAACTACTAAGGATACTTAAGTATATTACACTACACCGCATTTACCCTTTACATTCCGCTGTCCCCTCTCAGGGGACATCGTAATCTAGCATATCACTCGGATGTGCCCTCTCAGGGGACATTAAAGTTTATTAGTGATTACGGAGAATTAACTTTTTCCAGCACAACTTTTTGAGAAATACATGTTTCCCTGAAGTTTTCTCTTGAAATGGCACAAGAAATCAAATCAAAATATGGTAAAATTACCAAGATATATAAAAAAACATTTCAGCGGGGTTTTGTGTCAAAAGAGAACGTGAGAAGTATTGATTCACGACTGTCCGATCACTTTTCTGCGGAGAACTTTTTTTTCTTCTTTTTTTTTTCTGCTTCACTTTTCTGCACTCATTTGAAAGGAACGATAAGGAGAGTTTGTCGATTGTAGGGTTTGTTGAAATTTATTTGCGCAAGGGCAACATTAGGGCTAAACTGCTGGTAGCCGTCCAGAATGGTTCGGAGTGCAAAAGGTTAAAAATCTAAGAAATGTAATACCATGAACAAACTATATAAACAATATTTAGGGTCAGAACATAATGCCGGCACCTCCACCAAAGCAAATCAACTTAGAAATACTTCGAATAGAAATGTTTTGGTTAAGTTATCACAGTTTGCCCAATACAGATGTGATGTCCCTTGTACGGGGACATACGAGAGCGATGGTAAAACGAGTGATGTCCCACAGAAGGGAACATACGAGTGAAAATAGTTAAAATTCGGATTTCTGGGCAAGATCCTTAGACGGATTTATATTCTTAGCTGTGTGGCCCCGCGCTGCTGGGGACCCGTTGAAAGACATAGAAGTTTATATTCAAGAAAAAGTGGAACAGATGTAGTATAGGGCATTTGGCGATTTTTTTCATTTAACGATCAGAAAAATCGCAAAAATCAAAAACACGGTAACTAAAAGAAAACTAAAACATAAATAATAATAATATTAAGTTAAAATATAAATATTAAGGGTATTCTGCTAGGCGGTTACCAGTTGGCGCAGAGCCTATATGTTTACCCGTTTAAATGGCGCGGAAATGTATCCCCAATTCTAAATATAGAAATTATAAATTATTTGAAAGTTGTTAATTTGGATTACTTCTCATTTCTGGAGATTTTTATCTGATACCCAGCTAACGAATTAGTACCAACTTAAGTTAAAATATAAATAATAATTAAATTAAAATATAACTGAAAATAAAAACCGTTGCGAGAAACCGCATTTATATGTAAAAAAGTACCAAATAAAATCGTGCCAAAGAAATGTCTTATACTACATCTAAACCAAAAAAGTTTTGTATTCTTCAAAAAAATTTTAGTACACAAAGAAAAAAGTAGTCCCATGCCCGACGCCTTGCCAACTACATAATCACGACTAAAATAAAACACCAAAGAAATAAAATCGCAAATGAATTTCTACACTTCTGATATAAATTGTAAAATAGTCTGGTGTAAATAGTAAAACATGTATAATACAAAAAACAATAATACAATGCACGAAAGCTTCTATGTACCAAATATCGTACCTCTAGGTGCAAAACTGTGGATTTGTATAAGGTTCAGACGTACAAACAAATTAATTTTATTTATATAGAATTCCTATCGCAATTACAAGCAATTGCAATTCTCAATCCTACAACGGAAGATCTGTATTTCTTCAACACTAAGTTTAAAGGGGAGACAAAATTATAAAATCTCTAATTTCAAAGGGATCATTTATAATCAGATGCATTTTAAATACTGTAAGTGGATAAAAATATTTTATATTAAAGCAGCTCTTTTTTTCCTTTTTAATTTAGATTTTTGTAAAATTTCAAATATTTTTATTTTTGATACAGCCCAAAATTCCTTACTCAATTTACATTTTTTTTATTTTGAATGACTCATAAAACTAAATATAAATAAACTTAATTTTGATAATCATCATTATAATATTTTAAATAAAAGTTTAACTAGAAAATTTCAAATAATATATATATATTAGTCTTTAAAAAAATAAATGATAAAATTAAAATGAAATATGATTACATATTGTAACATTATTATTCTGTAATAATACTTTAGATAAAAAAAAAAGTATGCAATCCTTATTTATCCTAATCGTATTTAATTCGATTAGGAAAATTAAGGGATAACACTAGATAATTAAAGTTGCAAAGAGAAGTAAGCAAATCATTTCTGCCTGCAATTATTTTTAAAATTATTCCCTGTCGCAAGCTGTATTCAAAATTCTTGTTATAGGATCGGTATGGATGCTTCAGGCAGTTTGCCGGATTTCTCCCACTTCGCCACTAGACGTGAGATACCGAATGGGCACATGGATTTTGGATCGCCATACCGACGCAATCCATACATGGACCAAGTCATCTCTTCCTTACATGGATCTCCCCACATGGGATCACCTATTATGACCGATGCAAGAGGAGGTATGACACTATCAGTTTGTGTAAAAAATACAGGCAATTTGCTAAAATTGTATTTATTATTTTTTGTAACATGAAATCATTTAAACAGCCATTGACTGACAAGTCAAATACCTTCTTATATCTTCTTACTAGCTAAAGTACAGATTCAAATTGGTTTTGTAGATTGTTGGTTTTTAACACTCTTTTATTAGTTTCACCTGTATGTTTGCTTGTAACCGACTCTTTTGGGCTCGATTTTGCCCTACTTTGAGCGATCAGATTTGATTCAAACTTTGCACACTTGTCAAAGGCCAATGAAATGCAATAATTCAATAAGTTTGTCGCTTTATCACAAGGATTAGCTCGTGTTGCCCTTGCGCCGTTAAATCCAACCAATCAACCTTCTCTGGAATCGAACCCTGGTGTGCCGTTACCCGTTACAATCCCAGTAATCACAGAACCTATCATCGACAATTGATAAGGCAGACATTGGAAAGATTTGTCGTGGGCACGACGGTTATACAAAGCATGTAGTCGCATTATCCTTATCAGGATCTTCAGGATTAGTGATTTTTCATACTCAGAGACACGGTAGTGTTTTGTGCCAAGTAATACGGCGTGTACTAAGGCATACACATGACTTAAATTTGAGGCAAGCATATGACTATTGGCAGGAACAACTGGAGAGTTTTTTACACTTAACTAAAAAATTTAACTAAAAAAATTTATAATTTACAGAAAAAATAATTAATAGTTTAAATAACTAAAAAACACGCTTTAATAGAAAAGTGAACTAAAAAGTAGAAAATAATTTTAAATTAAGTTTGAAATAAAAATAGAGTGATTAACGAGAAATATTTATTTTATCGTAAAAAGCGTGGGGTGCTTGATGTCAACTGTTGTAAATATTTAATGACAGATATTGGTAAAAGTAGAGCCATTATGAAAATATCTTACAAAGCACCCCACGCTTTTTTACGATAAAATAAATATTTCTTGTTAATCACTCTATTCTTATTTCAAACTTATTTAAAATTATTTTCTACTTTTTAGTTCACTTTTCTATTAAAGCGTGTTTTTTAGTTTTTTAAACTATTAATTATTTCCCTTTCACCACCTATCCTCGAGATGTAACCATCTTAACTACAAAAGAGCGAAATAAAATTGGGTTCATGATAATTTGGGTCAAGATACATATAGAAAAAACCTGGTTCAAATGGGTATATATCAAGTTATAATCATACCTCTTTAATGGTTGGAAAGAGAGATTGGGGTGGTTTTTCAAAATCTCATGTAGCCAGTAACCATTATTTTGTTTCGAAGACAAGAGTGAAAAATTTCATCAAGATCGGATCAAACTGTAGATTTCTATTAAAGATAAACACACCCAAAGACATGTTTCTTTATGCAGGGCGTTTTCAAATTAGTTGGGCAATGGATTTCAAATAGATCTGTATAAGTCTTAATAACTAGGCATAATGAACAATTGTTTTGGCATACAAAATAGCATGGTGAACATAAATTAGCTGGGGGGAAAAGAATGCTTTATATTAACTAGTTACTAAAAGATATACAGATATATTTGAGCTCCAATTGCCCAACTAATTTGTGTTCACCCTGTATATATATATATAGATTGATTGATATGATGTAATGAAAGATCCCAAATAATAAAAATAGAAGCTTCTTTTTATCTTTGTCAATGTTCTTAAAAATATGACGAAAAATTCTTTTGTTGACACTAGAACGGTTCCATAAAATAAAATTTTTGCTGCAGCCTAAAGGTATCTACTAAGTCGGTTTATAATATAACACAAAAGTCATGATATTTCCATCAGTATACATACTTGATTTGATAGACTGCTAAACGCTGAAGAAATGAAGCCGTAGTTATCAAATCACTGTGTTGATAAAAAGTATGGATTGTCGATGAAAATTTTCGGTAATCGTCATTGTAAAATCATGTTACACTTGATATTCTGCAAAGAAAAGAAAATTAAGAGTAACATCCAACGAATATAACTGACCCAAATGATTCAGAGTAAATTTGCTTCCTTTATCAGAAATAATCTAACAAATATATTTCTTCAAAATGTTTTATTTTGAATAAAATTAAGTAAAAAGACTTCAAGATACGGTAAAAGGTAAAAAAATAAATTTTAAACCCGACAATTTTTTTTTGTGTAGGTGCACAAAAAACCTTGTCAACTATAAATTTAAGAAACAAACCATTGGATTAGTGAAAATTTCAATGCTAATCAGTACACATTTCGAAGAAGTGATTCTCTACAATTCATCGCTTGGGAAGTTAACTAACTTATGCTAAAGTCTAAATTCTTGTTATATAATTAGCTAGTCGAATGCTTGTTAGGATATGTTGTGTTATTATTTTTTTAAATCTTTTTTTGTATATATATATAAGTAGAGATATTCAGATTTTTCACATTAAGAACGTTTGAATCCTAAAAGTTCTTTATTCCAGTTCTGGACTAGTTTAGTTATATTTGGGAACATGTTTACCATATTTTAGAATTACGGTTGAATGGAAAGAAGTACATGGAAATATTTCCTGTTTAGAACTTTAAACTTTTTTCGACCCCACAAAGACTGTTAGTCAAAATTATTACAACTTAGCTATCCTATGTTAGGCTTTGGGAACACGTGTACCAATGTTCAGTGTCTTGGGGTAATAGATAATTGGGATAGTCAACTTTTAAAATGTTTTACCCTTTTTCGACCCCTGAAAGTAGTTTATTCAAGTTGTTGGTTGTATTCAGATTATCTGGCGCCGTCAGCAACACGAGGGCTATAATGGGCCGAAACATCCGTCATTAGACAAGCTAACATACATTTACAAACACCCATGCCTAACACGAGACTCGAACCCGCAACCTCGCGGTCTAGAAGCTAGCACGCTAACCACTATACTGTTTGGTCGGCGTAGTTTAGTCAAGATTTTGATGGCTTAGTGTTACTATGTTAAGCTTTGAGAACATGAGTATGCTAATTTTTCATTTGGTACTCATGAATCATCAGTTTTAACTTGTACTTTAAGAATAAAAGGTGCATAATTTGGAACTGAGATTTAACAAGATAAATATTTTTCAAGAACTATAAAGATATATTACTTTTCATAGTTTCAACAGAACAGCGTATGTTCAAAGATTTCTTATGCTGATGCTTTAGCTAAATGCACTAAAGTCATGACGCCAATGCAAAAGTAAAAGTTATTGGTCTATAGTTGGAAAAGCTATTGAGTGATCTTGATTCCTTTTGCAACTTTATGACAGAAGTAATGTTTACTAAAATTAATTTTTTTACCTAACTCATTCTATGCGCTAATACTTAATCATAAGTATAGTAGTTCTTTACTCATATGATTCGTTGCAGATACGAAGGGCGAACTCATCAAAAGGTGGTTGTCAGAAAAACGCGTTTGAAAAGTTTTCCAGTATTGATTTTCCCATACTTGGTATCATTTTCCAAGTATTTTGAGAGAGAAAGAATGGTGAACTCAACATGAAAAATATACCTGTAGAATTTGTGAAGGGTCGAGATTCAGATGTCTAGTTTAAAAAAATTATTTTTACCCGATGTTGAGTTCGCCCTTCATATCCACAACGTCTCATGTGTATAACTTCATATTTAATACATCACAAGCTCCATTCTTTAAAATTTTAAGAATAAATTGAAGCAAAAAGAAAACTATATTAAGACTTCAATTCTTTATATGTGTATTTCTTTTTAAATCTTTTATATTAACTTCAATTTTGTGGGTTTGTCAATGGCGGCAGAATCTGCGGAGGCCTAATTAACCCCCTTGCCGTCATCCAATCGGGCTGAAACTTGGCAGATAGATTCGATGTCGATGATAATGCATTCTATAAAATTTTGGGGCTGTAACTGTCACTAAAAGATCGCTTTTACGGAATACTAATAAACCAACTTACAGTCATCTAATCGCGTTAAAATAGGATTGAACCGACCATTGATGAAATTCTTTCCTCTTGCCAATTTTTTTTTAATCAATAAATTATAAAATTGTTTGAATCAGAATTAATTAAAGATATTTGGATGTGAATGCGAGTGTGACGTTCATTTTTAATAAATAAATTTTGAAACGTAGTTTGCCTGCACATTTTGTTGATAGAACTGTTTTTGATATCTAAAATTAGATACAAACACCAAGCACACGCTGTTTGCAGAATCAGCGCTGTGTTAACGAATATAAAAATTGGCAATGGATATAAAGGATTTATATTAAAAACTTTGTTTTATTGGATTATATTTTTTATATTGAATTTATCCTTAATCTTATAGTGCCCATATCCTTGGATTACCTTCAACAAATGTCGATGATCCATCAAAGAAATTTATTGGATGCACACAATGCTATGCAAAGTGAGAGATCGAGTGTAATGTCAGACATATCTGGTCTAGATGGTAAGTCTCTTATATTTATAAGTGGTGAGCATTTTTTGAAAGTGAGCCAAGTTGGCAATAAATATTACGTCACTGATGGCGCCAACTTGGCTCACTTTCAAATGATGTTAGACGTCGCCAAAAAAAAATTCGAATCGTTTGCGGCATTCCTCATTGAATCTTGAGGAGAGGTGGGTTACCAAATAAAAAGAATGCTCATTATTTAACAAGTAATTACATATTTGGCTTACGCATTAAGTTCAACTCATTCAAAGTCGATTTTTGAATAGTTTCGGCCATTTTTGCACCGAAACACCTTTAGATTCATCAGTAGATATTTCTTTAATTCTATAAAAAAAATATTCAGAGTGATGTTCGATAACTTGCAGTCGCCTTACAGTCTACAATGCTAAGTTTCCTTGAACTTGGGGAAAATTCTGCAGTTTATTTTCAGGTTTTAGCGTCAGGGTTAAAAAAAATAAAAAATTCTGTAATTTATCATTTGCAAAATCATGTTTATTTGGAATTCAAAACATTTTCACTGTATTATAGATAACGTAGAAAAAAGATACTTTAGTTTATTAAATTTATTATAATTCAGAATTTAAGAATAAAATTTTATATATACAAGGTGATTTTAAGTTCAACTTTCAAAAAGCTAAAAAAAAAAAAAAAAACACTGGTCAGAATGACAATAATTTTGACCTGAATATACGCGGAGAAAGGGGAAATGGCATGGCATAAAAAAATAATTCGCAATACTTTTTTTATTTTTTATTTCAAACCGTTTCCTCTATCTTCGCGCACATTCAGGTAAAATTTCAGGTTCTTATGATTAGTAGGGCTATTTTTTTTTTTTTGCATTGCAAGTTTGCATAAAAAAATTTCTTATCAAAATATAAAAGGATTAATAGCTAATTTTTACACTCCAAGTTATGGATATTATAGCTTTAACTGAGTTGTATACAGTGTAATTATAATTGAAGTTCGACTTTTAAAAAGCTGTAAGAAAAGAACCATTGGTCAGGATGACCTGAAATTTGACCTAAATATACGCGAAGAAGAGGGAAATGGTGTCGAATATGAAAAAGAAATGATTTTGAACTATTTTTTTCTTGTGCCATACCATTTCCCCCTTCTTCGCGTATATTCAGGTCCTTTTAACTAGTGGTTCATTTTTTACAGTTTTTTGAGATTTATTTTTTAACTGTAATTAAAAGTCCCTGTACATTTTAGTTTCCAGAACAAGTAGTCCCAAACCAGGAATTCGCCATGGAAGGAAAAGACCCTTGTCTAGCTCTCCTTATTCTGATTTGGGAATCACCTCAATCATACGCATGTCTCCCAGCTCACTTGCTACTTTTAGGAATGGAGGATCCCGAGCAAGTTCAAGTGCCAGTGGTTCTTATGGACATTTGTCTGCAGGTAATTTAAATTTTATAATTTAGTATACAGAGTATTCGAAAATTGCTTTTTGTCTTATGTGGACGATAAGTAAAAAAATAAGGTAAGATGTAAGAATGAGAAAAAATGGATCATTAATATAAATAAACAAACAGATTAAAAAACGTATACATAAAAAGATTTTTAAATGAATTTTATTCTATAAATTAATTTAAAACCCTTATTATATCGGGACGGGTTTTTTTTTTTATTTGTTTATTTAAATTATCCATTTTTTCTCATACAAAATTGAAATTCATAAATGTTATATCAATTTAAAGGCTGAGGCCTCCGCTTCTGTAAAATTATTTATAATGTTAATTTGTTTTAATTGTTTGAAAATCTAAGTTAAAAGAAATCAGAGATAATCGAAAATTTTTGGGAAGTTTTAATAGCATACAATAGATGGTAGCACTATAGAAAAGAGAAAGGCACAATTTAAATACTTTGAAGAAATCTAAGGAATCTTATATATCTCACAAATAGAATCCAATATCCAACTCTGATGAACTTCCGAAACAAATAATTCCTCAAAGCAATCTCAAATACGCAGACAGCGCATGTGTCCACAATGTTGAGGTCTTTTGCGACGCATTTTCTGTCCAAGAGCCATGTGTTTGATCAAATCCCTTTTGGAAAATGACGAATCAAGATACTGCTTGGGTTGACGTATTTGATCATGAAATGATGACAGCGATATCCGAGGCTAACGTACTATCTGACTATCAGACGAATAGCTCCCGACAAATAGTCTCGATTTTGGCGGTCGTTATAAAAACAAGACTCTTCAATTAATATGGTAATGCATGTAGGAAATTGGCATCCTAAACTTTTACCTTTCGACAAATGTAGATGTCTTTCTCCTGTAATCTCCCTACCCCTTGAAAATGGGGATAGTTTTGTTTCAAGTGCAACAGATAATATTAGATACCGTGGCGGGAGCTATTCGGACAGTAGTCCAAAAAATAAAAACTACTCATTATGAAATGAAAAAAGTCCTTTTTCTTTTTGCATTTGGTTTACTAAATAAATTCTTACCTTCATATTGTTTATTTTTTATATCTATAGTTATTTATTATTATGCGTCGTCACACAATAATGAGAAACGTCTATAAAATTGAATATACTTTTTTTTTTTAATATAGGCACTGTAAGTCCAGTTATACCTGTTACTCCTCCAGCTGTGCTGCCTCATTTTCACCAATTACATCATATGATGCGTCAAGGATTGATGTCCCCTTTCTTTCTACCCCCTCCAACAAGTCTAGGGCAGCAACCTGTATTTCCAGGCCATATGCCACCGCCTCCAGTTACCAAAGTAAGTTCTGTGTTGTAGACTACATTTTAAGCCGTGTAAAGTTACTTATACAACCGCAAATGTTTAAACTATTTCCTTCTTTTTATAGAAATAAAATCTCGTCATCTATAACTCCAAATTAGCACCGACCAATTCCCTAACAAGGTACCCAAGTAGAACAAGTATTGTCCAATGTCGGAACCAGTGGTTTTGGAAGATTAGCCAACCCTGGCCGAAACTCGAGCATCGTTCCAAAACACGATTTATTTAAAAATAAACATTTCAAAAACACCTCAAAACATATTTTTTAGTTCTCCGTGACTTCTTATAAAAATATATTTCAATTTTAAAACTGAGCATCAACATTTCTCACCTTTCAGTATATTTGGCAGTAGTTCATGACAGGTATCCAGCATTGGACGAGATTTGCCAAGATCCGTAACAACGGCCAGTCTACAATAGACCTCATCGGGATTGGCCAATGTCGAACGATATTAGCCAGCGTATTTGTACTACTGGGGTACTAGGATGATAATGAAAAGTGTGTAAAATTGAATACTTTATTGTAGGATAACGTGATCACCAGCAATGGCCTCCCAGATGGAGATATGGCTGCTTCTGGTGCACGGCAGCAACATGCAAAAGAAACAAACTTCTCAACATTGGGCTCTACAGAGACAGCAGAGGAGGATAAGGATGGAATGGTAGATATTAAAGATGAACCAGCAGAAGATGATTTTGTCGAGACCAACTGTCACTGGAGCGACTGTGGCCGGGAATTTGTATCTCAAGAAGAACTTGTCAAGGTATTTAAAATAAGGAATAATAAATTTTGTAATGAATTAGTCTTCGTACAGTAAGCAAAAAAATCTGAACGATGGCTATATCTTCGGTTCTAATTGTCGTGGAATCTTGTGGTTTGCACCAAAACGTTTTGTTTACGATTTTCTATACGTCTGATGCAAAAAAAATTTCTTAGGGGCTGTATGCTAAGTATCTTGAACTCTATCTTTAAAAATTTCAATATGAATCCCTATTTTTTATGTTTTTATTCGATTTAGTTTACCCTGGAAACCAAATTTCAGTTTATTATGTTGAGAGACACGTCACTTATGAGTGAACATGTTTTTGACGATCTTGAGGGCAAATTTCTTTATCGCGGGGAAGAATCGAACGTTTTGCATGCTTTAAGACGTAATCTATTACGCGGTCCCTTAAAGTGAGCTTTTTTCTAAACATTTTTGCTAAAATATAGAGAACCAAAAGTCAAACTGGAATGAAAAAAATTCTGGTGCGGTTTTTGACCATGATAATTCTAATGGAAGCAAAAAAAAAATACACGTTTCTATTTAAAATTTTTTAAAACTTGTTTTATTAATTACTAATTAATTATTAAAAAACTGTTTAATACAAAAGTTGCATGTTATTTATGTTTGGCCTTAAGCAAACTATCCTTCAAAATAAAATTGCTAAAATATATTAGTTATATAAGAATTTATGGCAAAAAAAAAAAATTCCTTTTTAACATTAATTTATCATTTTTTTGACATCATTTATATTACTAACCACTCATTGGAAAATTACGAAATTTGGTATTATGACGTTTATTTGGATTCTAAATCTAAATATGGTATAATATTATGGGGTTGTCATTGAACTTTTTAAAGTTTGGTTTAGCTTTAATATGTAGATGACCCCTTATGATAAAAAAAAATTATATATAATTAAAAAAGACCTTCCACAATTTACAACAGTACTTGACTTTTGTTATTCCATCAATTAGAATACAAAATATTGCCAACGCTCGGATATTTTTTTATTTTTTTTTGCGTACTGTATAAGACCCTGTATTTTAATGCATGGATGGCTTTTGGATGTTTATGGTATTTTACTCTGTAGAGAAATCCTTTTCTAATAAATAAATTAAGAATGTAAAAGACCATGTTTACTTTACATGAATTTAAGTACACATATTATTTACTAGATGCTTAAAATTAAGAATGTTATTATATTTAAATAAAGTTTGACGCTTGATTTCATGGTTTCAGCATATTTATCAAGATCACATTCATGTCAACAAAAAGACTTTCATCTGTCGTTGGAAAGATTGTTCAAGAGAATATAAGCCATTTAAAGCACAGTACATGCTAGTCGTGCACATGCGCAGGCATACAGGCGAGAAACCTCATAAATGCACAGTAAGTTTGACTCTTGATAAATTCATTATTCAGTTTGCAATTTTTAAGTGGCCTAATTATGTTCTCCAGTGTTAACTTTTGAAAGTCTTCAAATTTGCCAGTCTTTCTTTGAGCTGATTTGAATATTGCTGGCTATTTTGGCATTAATTTCAAAAAGTTGAAAATTCACAACAATTTTGGCATTAATTTCAAAAAGGTGAAAATTCACAACAATTTAAAATTTTAATTAATAAAAATTATTATATGAATTATTAAGATATTTATTTTTCTTGAGCATCAGCGTAGCCTATAACCAAGTTTTCATTTTATGCGTTTGCATATAAACTATATTCATAATATATTATACTTTTTCAGTAAAATTTTTCGTTTTGTTCATTTCTTAATTATAAATTGAGTTCCGTTAACAATTTAGTATTTTTCAAGCATCAAATGTATGCTCTAACAGTGTCTAAAATAAATCTAAAGTCTACTCTTAACATTCTAATTGTTTTGTTTTATTTAGTTTGAAGGTTGCTCCAAAGCTTATTCACGATTAGAGAATCTAAAGACCCATTTGAGATCTCATACTGGAGAGAAACCTTATCTCTGTGAATTTCCAAGCTGCGCCAAAGCATTCAGCAATGCATCTGACAGAGCAAAGCATCAAAACAGAACTCACTCAAATGCTGTAAGTGAAAGGCATAATAAGTCTTATTCATTCAAACAAAATAAAAGGGAATGACAGTTTGTCCCTGATGCTATATATTTTCAGCCACAATTTCTTCAGGAGTATTGCTATTCAGTAGACTACTGAAAGTGAAAATTTTGTATTACAATCTTCCTCCTTGATGTATTGTATGCTTCATCACAAAATAAATAAGATGAGTCATTAAATTTTCGCGATTCACAATAACTTAACAGATTATGGTTTACATTATTATTTTATTATTAGATTATGGTTTACATTACACAGATTATGGTCCTCATTTTTTTTTACTTGAGTGTAAATATCTTTTACAAAGCAATCACTTTTAAAAAAGTGGTTACTTTCTAAAATAATTATTACCTTCCAATGTTTAAAAAATTAATCTGGAAAAATCGCTACAATTTCTTCTGTATTTTAAGATACAATCTTGAATATTAAACCCCTAATGTTTTTGTGAATAGATGCTATTGCTACTATCTGAAAAATTGGGTTATTTTTTAATAATTGGCCTTCCTGTTCCTCTAATAAGTACAATACCAGTGTTTGGGTACAGAGCTTAGATTTGTAAATATTCACATTTGATTTTTTTTTTTTTTTTTTAATTATTATGTTAATTTTAACTCAGATAATTTATTTTGTAGAAACCTTATGTCTGTAAAGCTGAAGGGTGCACAAAGCGGTATACTGATCCAAGTTCTCTCCGTAAACATGTCAAAACTGTGCATGGAGCTGACTTCTATGCAAAAAAGAAACACAAAGGAGAAGACCATGAAGGAAATGCAGGTCGTTCAAGGGAAGAAAATAGTCCTCATGACTTAAATCAGACTACACAGACTTCAGCTGAACTATTTATGACCCCAACAACCGAAGGAAGTCCAAGAAGTGTGCTTCTAACTCCAAAGGTAGATTGAGTAAGATTTATATATGCACAAAATTTTAAAAATATCGACCACAAAATGAGTTTTAACATTTCACTGTGAATGAATAAAAATTACATGTAGTAATATAAATATGATATATAAATGTTATATAATACAAAACAAATATAATTTATACTGAAATGCCTTAAAAACTGGTAGAAACAAGCCTATGCAAAATAAACACGCCACCATGTGAACGAATAGAAAAAAAATCTTTAAAATGAACGTATAGAGAATATGGATGGATTCTCATATATCTCTGCAACATTGAATACATAAGGTGGAACACAGAATAATCAAAGCTTATAACTGTTTTGAATGCTTAACTTAAGTTTGAAGAGCAACAAACACATGGCTTAAGCGTCAAATTAAATCTTTATTAATCTCTTGTAAGATCAGGTTTTTAGGATTTAGGAAACCGAATGTATGGAAACGAGACATCGAAACTCACAGTGGCAAAGATTAAAAAACTTACAGTGGCATAGACTATGAAACTGAAGGCCTTCCAAACTAAACTTTTGAGGATAATTATTAATATGTTTTGGCTAAATATCATTACAAATTAACTGTTTCTCTATTAAACAAATTAAGATAAATTGATGAAGATATAAAAATCAGAAGACGGCGCTTAACTGGCCATTTTCTAAGAATGAATATGGATGAAACCTTACTTGGGATCTTGGGAACTAGAGGAAAATCGCTAAAGGAAGTTGTTCTATTGTAACCTGAAATTGATGGAGAAGGAAAGAAATGAGGTCGGATGGGTGAGCTAGGAAGAAGCGAGAATAGCTGCAGATGATAGAAGGGGTTGGAAGCCTGGCTAAAAGCCTTATGTTCCCCTAGTCATGACGAGAAAAGATTATACTATTTATGTACGTTATCATTTGTCTCAACCACTGCACATAAAGCGGTTGATAGAGCACTTCTAGAGCTATTCATTATTTCAATTAAAATACCCTGAGAAAAAGGTTTTTAATAATTTTCAATGTGGTGTAATTGTTGGAACTCTAGAAATGGGGGATGGCATATTGGAGGTAAATCAAAAGTATGGATTTTTCGGTGCTGTCATTGAAAGGGTGCACTACAACTATAAGAATTTAAGTAAAAGTTGTACTTGTAATAACAGATTGACTAGAAAATGACTGTGAGAGTACGTAACAATCATAGACAGACAAGAATCATTTCATGTGATAAGCATGCAATAGTGGACATCCGAACTGAATGTTGGGACCTCAACAAACACTGTAAGGACCGTGGAACATTCACCGAAATGGGCTTTATCATACACCTACTTCTTATAAGCATCCAAGAATTAGATTACTGAACCAGTTTTACCATGTTTTTGCCCTTTTTGATTTTAGCTTTATAAAATTTTATTTGTATGGTTCAGACCTATTAACTTTTATTTTCTTGTGCAACGCACATTAGCTGTTTAAATTTTCATAATAAAATTGCTGGGTATTGTTTTTGAAGATTTGATCTGCCATGGATAATATTCCATGTCCCTACCAAAACTCATGATATGCTACTAAATGTTCTTAACAAAAAAAGTAAGATATATTAGTGTAAAAATTACTCGCAGCTTGTCGGTATGTAACATCGCAGGTTGCAAAATGAATCTAATGTATAAATACAAATTCATGAATTAATATAAATTTGTTAAATCTCAAAAAAATCTAGATTAGTAATTTTTAAGCATTTCAAAGCCTCTGCAAATTAATCATTACAGAGAGGGGGTGCATCGACTCATTTACTACTCCCACTTCGAGTTAATGATGATGTATTCTGATGAAAATCTATTAGAACATGTTCATACATGCTTTTGCAACTAAGAGATCAACTCAATATAGACATCTTTACAAATACAAAAAATTACCAGAGTACTA
Source organism: Linyphia triangularis (assembly GCA_963978545.1). NCBI lineage: Eukaryota > Metazoa > Arthropoda > Arachnida > Araneae > Linyphiidae > Linyphia > Linyphia triangularis. The sequence continues at coordinate 40,402,111 of OZ021733.1, read as the reverse complement.
CAAAAATCTACTGAATATTAAAAATAATAGTAAAATTTGTAATATGCAATATTTAGAATTGTGAATAGATTTGTTTTTACAATTGCAGGAAGAAGACCACTCAGGAACACCGAACGGAATACAGAATGGGCTTGTTATAGATCACCACCATGTTGTTGGAGAAATTCCACTCAACGGCAATTGTGTGTCTACAACAAGTGGTGTAGAGATTTCTGATCTTCAAACCTGGGGACTCAATGAATCCATTGATGTTGAGGTAAAAGAATTGAGATTTAAATAAACAATTAAGATTTTCTGCATGTTAAAAATGAGCATTCTTTAAACTTTAAACCATTCCATTGAATAGTATCAAAGCATTGCTTTAAGGTAAAGAAAGTAAAACATAAAAACAATGTATTCTCTTAAAATTTTGAACATTAGCTTTTTTGAACAATCACAACCTCATCGTTGAGTAAATAATTTTGCATTGGACTTTATTAGAATTTTGTTTATGTTATTACTTAGGGTGCGCAGTAAAATGGAACCGTAAGGGGAATTTTTGAAAAATTTCAATACATAAAGAATCCTCTTTAGCTACATTTTAAAATTAATTACTTTATTCAGTCTAATTAGAAACCTGATTTTAAAACTACCACATAATTTTGCACAAACATAGCTTTTTTCTTAATAATATTTTGATAGTTATTTCTAAGCATTTTTTGTAATTATATACTACCTACAAAGATGTGGCATTTTCAGAAAAACTAACACAAAAAAGTAGGCAATGTCAGAAATAAAAGTAGATAAGAAATTAACAAATAATTTAATTGTTTAAAATAGAGAAATTGCACAAAAATTCAATACAAAATGAACTTTTATAATATGCCTTCTTATTGGCCATCTTATTCAATACATGTACAAATAATTCCACTTACCAAGCTGTTGCCACAAGACTTGGGGACAATTAGTTAAGAGAACTCTGTTAATAGATTTGACTAGAAATAGAAAACGACCAAAGTCCAAAAAAAAAAAAAAAAAAAAAACATTTTCAAATTTTTTGATACTTGGTTCGTTTTCCATTTCTAGTCCTCAATTTCTCCATGACACCAATTTTATTCGCCTCCCTGATGGCTGTGGGGTTAGTACTCTGGCCTCGCAAGCCAAAGGTGCCTTGGTTCGAATCTTGGGTTAGGTATGGATGTTCGTTGTGGTTCGGAATCCACGTTAAAATGTAGGTCCTGGCCTGATTAGCCGTTATTGTGCATAAAAATAGGTTGTTGAGGGTACAAATAAACCAAAACCAATTTTATTTTTAGAATAGACAAAAATAGAGAAGTTATTTTACAAATGTCCCGTAACTTCTTTTGATGGCACAGAATATACTAAAAACATTATTGCAAATTACTATTAATAATATAAAACTGTAATCATAGTACTTTAAGACAGAATGATTTTTAAAAAAAAACTAGTTGATGATTGATGATTTAAAGTAATTGAATATTATATCTTTAGGGTGATGAATACCTTGCTGCTGTCATGTGTGCAGTTGCTTCTACTGGTAATGAAACTAGTGAAACTAATGGTTTGACAAAGAGCAGAAAGGGAGGTTTCCACAAAGCATTTAAGTCCAAAACATCCTGGTTACCAAAGTTCCAGCTACCTAAAGGACGTATGTAACATTTAAACTTACTAGTTGAAATGAGATATTTAATTTGTCTGAGCAATTATATTTTATCTGCCTAATATAAGAATTTATTGTGAGATTACAAGTTTAGTAGATATAAACATCAAGTAAGATTTATTGAATGTTAGTATTATTTACATTGTTAACAAAACTCTTTTACTATTGCAGTTTTTCAAAGAAACAGTGGTAAAAAAATGTCGAATTCATCACCATCAAATACTTCAACTCAAACTGTCGAATCTGGAATAAAAACATTTGCAAATTTGTCCCCTATTAAAACTTCAGGTAACTATTTAACCGCTATTTTTATTTGCCATATCATTACTTTAACTGCATCATTATATTTCAATTTAAAAACTTTGTTAAAACTTTCCAAATACATTGCACTTTTGTTATATTTAAAGATAGGTTTTACAGGTTATTGGGTTTGTTCCACCCGAAATGAACTTTTTTTTAAATCCTCTTTAAAGGTCACCTATAAATTTACATTTCAAAAGCACTTTTCTTTTTGAAGGATATCATGATTTAAGTAAAACTTATCAGGGAGCATCTAATTTGAATAATTTATTTCATAAAAACCTACATTAATTTATTTCCCTGCAAAACTGTCAGGCTGTTCTACAAATTTTTATCTAGTAGCTTATTAAGTATTTAGTGCCCTTTCAGATTTTCTTATATTCATATTTCTTGACAACGCATAATTAAAAGAACTAAAGAATGTAGTTATAAATCATTTACAATTTATACAAACAGTATGTTTATGTTGGTAATATAGTAGTAGTATGTTATGGCTTTTTCAACAAAACAGTTACTGCAGATAACCTTTCTATAACTCACCTGTTACAAGTTTACTTCACTGTTTCTTAAAAAGAAATTAACTGCAATCTTAGCTCTGTTTATTTTGTTAAAAACATCACACAAAATAATTTACAATCTTCTACATACTATATTATGTCTTGTTAAATATTTAATAACTTTTTAATTTACCCTATTCCTACAAATCTACTTTTTAAACAAATGCATCGAGGGATTCATAAAGCTCTACTGTAACATACCAAAATGGCGGAAACTACAAATTATGCATGAAACGGAAGAAAAGGCAACTGACCGTAACGTTTTGTTTGAGTAACATTGCGTTCAAAATATAAATAATTATAATTTCTAAAAGAATTCGTTTTGAAAAATTTTCATACAGTTTTATACTTTTTCAGATTTACATAAATTTTCCTTGTTTAGTTTCTTTTATTTTACTATTTCCCACCTGTCTAACATTTTGCCCATGATTATAGCCTCTACTGCTTGAATAATAAAATCTACTATGATTACTTATTTGTGATTAACTTTTCAGGTTGCGCTTCTGATCAATCTAAAATCAAAACAGATGCAGACCCATCTGCGATCGACACTGATAAATCTAGAAGACGTCAAATCAGTGAGAGTTCAACGAGTACATGTTATGGCAGTTGGTCATCAGACGTCAGCAGCCAAAGTCAAGATGCAACCAGACACAATCAAAGTTCCTATACATCCCCGAGTATGAAATCCTCTTGTGATCCAATTTCTGTCTGGGGATCTTGTCGCTCAAGTGAAATTAGTAGCCTCGAACAGACCTCTCCAACAAAGGCAGTTCAGAAAAAGACCATCAGTTTTGATCTAAATCAGGCAGCAGCAATGCTAAATATTCCAATCACACCTAAAATCAACAAGTGTGAAGATAATCCAAGTTTAATACTGAGTGTTACAATCACACCAAAACCCAGCAAATGTGAAGAGAATCAAAGTTCCTCTACTTGTCAAAATATTCAGAAAGATCCTCCTTCATATTTTCAACATAACTTTCAAAATAAAATCCAGATTCCATCTGCACATTCTGAAGTAAACTCAATTAATCAAGCAGTGGCCGAAAATACTCATCAATTAGTCAGCTTACCGAGTGTTTCGCAATACCTTCCATCCCAAGGTGAATGCAGTAATCAAAATATTGATTGGAATATGAATAATGTGAATGAAAAAGATTTACATTTTAATAAAAATGGCGCTAGTGGGAGCTCGTTAGATTGCAATAAAGATTTTATTCTTCCTGATGATGTAGTTAGTTACATCAGTAAAGTATCTCATCAAGAAATAGATAATAAATGTTTTCACCAGAATCAAAGCACATTTAAGAAGTCTATAGAGACTGATTATTGTGGAGATTATAAGTTACATTCTGATGATACGGTTAACTATATCGATGAAATATCTCCTCAAGAAGCTGAAAATAAAAGCTTTTTTCAGAATCAAAATTCATTCCAAAATCTTCTAAAACCAGATTGTTACGGAGATTACAAATCGGATGCTGATGATGAGATTAGTTATATCAGTGATACTTCTTACCAAGAATCTGATAAAAGCTTTTTTCCTAACCAAGTCACATTTCAAAATCCAGTAAAGACGGATTATTGCAGGGATTGTAAATCTCGTGCTGATGATGTTGTTAACTATATCAGCGAAGTTTCTCACCAAGAGATTAACAATAAAAGCTCTCGGAATCAATATATATTTCAAACGCCTGTGAAGACTGCAGCTAGGAAGATTTGTGGAGGTTGCAGGCCAGATCCCCATGAATCTCAATCATTTGCGAATTTATATTGCAATCAAATGAACTTACCCATGACACATAGTTTGTACCAGAAAAGTGCCACAAAGAATCACGTGAATGCAAATGTGCCTAATCACTCTCAAGATACGAGTGAAATGCGCTGCATCGATGTACAAAGTAATTTTAATCCAAACCCAAATGCATATAAACATCAAAACAATGGTTTCAAAAACAAGTACAGTCCCCAGTCATGTCATCAGGGAACTAGTCAGCCGTTGGTCAACCATAGTTGTAACCAACTGGCTTGGAACACACAAAATCTTCACCCAACTTCAAGTTACCAGAACCACTTTAGCTCAGCACGAAGTCCAAATCCTGCTCCATACCATTGCAGTCAACAACACTTTCCTAATCCGCCAACTTACCAGGCTTCAACGCACTATAACGCCAATAGTTCTCAAATGCAACCTCAAAGTTTAGAGCCTCAATGTCACATGGCAAATTGTGGACCCTTGCAGACAATACATATGCCACTTGTTTACAGTAACCAACAACAACCAGTTCACCAATTTTCAAACCAGCACTCCCCCAACCACCAACCAATTCACCAGTTTGGTAATCAGCAGATCGTAGACCACCAATCAGTTAATCCCTTTTCTAATGAACAGCCTTCTAACTGTCAGCAATATTCCAATCACAGGTGCCCAACTCAAATGTGTAGTGGTACTTGTAACAATACACAGCCGCAATGCAATCATATTGCACCAAGTTCTAATGCTCATCACCAACAAGGATTACATCCACAAAATACGAACTGTTTCCTTCAGGGTCAACAATGCTCCAATTGTGGATCTTCACAAAACTACAGCTATATCGACAATACTATGCAACATAGGATTTCACCACAGCAGTTTCTCTTGCCCAGTCAAACAGTGCAATGTACCGCTCAACCAGTAATGTCACCACATATTCTGGAGAATTCACCGGAAATTGCTTTACCTCAAGCTGATAAGCCAAAGTTTGACATGCAGAATTATTTTACACAAAAACAAGAGGCTCAGACTATTTCTGGTTCTAATAATGTTCCAAAAGAGGGAAATATGTCCATTCCCAACCAGGGTAACACCGTTCAAAACTCTTCCAGTCAAACCGATGATGATCAAAATACAACTGTGCCTTCAGCTGCATCAATTCTTCCAACAGATAATATGGTTGTTAATGATATGAATTCTGTCCTTTCATCTTTATTGGAAGAAACAAAATGTTTAGCTCTAAAGTATGACTAGAACTGAGAATAATATGCTGACAAAAAATATCAGAAAATTTTATATTTTATAAGACTATAATGTAAAAAGAACCCTGCGGTATACTCTTTTGATAAAATGTATTATTAATATCATCTTAGGAAACTTTTCAAAGTAAATTGAAATCTAAAGTTGGTGCTAAGATATGCATTTAAAGGAAAAAATTGTTGAAAGTAAGGTTTTATTGAAATAATATACATTAGAATCAAAGTATTTTGCATGAGAAAATTTTATACAAAAATAAAATTTTAAAGCAATTTAATGAGCTTTGAATATTACTATTCAGTTTTAAACAACTCATTATTATATTCAATTTTTGAGTTAAATGTCGATTCATTGTTTAAATGAATAATAAATCATTAGCTGATATTTTACTATTAATTTTTAATATTGGCATTGCTTATAGCAATTCACACTTGTGAAGAACTAAGAAAATTACAGAAAAGAGTGAACTTATAAACCTGGTTTTAAAATACATTATTTAAAATAAAAAAATTCCTACTCGTATTTCTACCAATTAGAATTTCAGTCACGTTTTTAATCTAAAAAATATTTACATAAACAACTCGCGAAGGATTAACTTTAAAGTTGTCATGTTTCAATAATATTGTAAAAGGTTACTTGTTTAAAAAAACTTGTGCAGAATGATATTTTATTCATCTGCAGATTCAGTTGAAAATGTTAAAAATATCTACTAGCACATGTCATTAGTTTGGCCGGTTATTTTTTTTATTACTGATGACATTAAAACTAAATAGCGTAAGTGATACTTAAGCATTTCAAATTGCTAGCAGCCTAAAAAAATTTTGCATTTCTATTATATTTTACTTTAACAGTGATAATTTACATCCATCACTTTAAAAAAAAGTATGTGTAATGTTCCAGGAAAACGACTTCAACTTTTAAAAAAGGTACACGATTATGTCGAACAACGTTTCAGAAAAGTTCTGAAATATATTAGATCTCTGGGAGACAATTATGCGAAGCAAAGTAGAACAGTAATTTTCCAGATAAATCCTGGGATGTTCATGGCTGATGTGGAATTTATAATCTTTATCAGATCTATTTAGCATGATGGTCTCTGGGTGAATCATAACCCGAACTTAGAACTCTCTTTAGTGTGGACTAGCCATCATGTTATACGATCTTTCTATGACTTCCTTCGTAATTCTAGTGTTGCTATTATGAAAGATAGCGCACAATTTATGCATGATCATTTCAGTGCATAACATCACATTGTGGTATTTTGAGATGGGCAGTTGGAAACAAGAAGTTCTAGGAGAAAAATCCAGAACACTACCAAAGATTAGCACTGTAAAGTTACAGATTTCGAACTGTGAAATGTTATAAGTTTTTTTTTTCTTTTTCTGTTTTATCTTTCATAAAGAAATTCTTTATTAATCAATTCATAAAAATATTCAATTTATTTACATAAAACATTGTTACATTAATAAATATCATAACAATGCGTTGAATTTAAATAAAACCCTATGCACTTTTGTTATTACTGTTCCTATACTTGTTTGTTTAGTGTGATGATAGTTTAATAAGTTGATTAGATTGCATTATGATTTCATCTGCTGAAATCTGAGTTTCGAGTAATAAACAATTCGGTGGCATGTGGGGTTGTTAATTTGGCCAGGAATAATAATGAAGGATTTGTGAACATTTAGAAAAGATCTTACTGTGATACGGCTTCAAATCTTTGATGTTGAACTCGTAGTTGTAAACTTATAGTATGTTGAATTGTTAATATTTTTGTGTAATAGTTTACAAGGTGGTGTTGATTAAGGCAATCTACTTTAAGGCTGATATTAAATGTGTATTTGTACCCTTTTTTGGCAATATATTTCTTGTAATAAAATTTTGAACGTAAAATAAGATCGTTTATTTATTTAAAAATGTACAAAAATAGAAAATCTTCAAATTGCACTTTCATTTTCTTGTTGCCGATTTTATAACTATACTTCAGGACTACCTTACCTCACAATAGAGTATAAAATATGCTGTACTGAAATATAAATTGGTTTCAGTAAGCTCCAATTGGTCGGATTCACTGGATCTAGAGCAGTTATTGTCTGTCTACCAAAAGAATAGCACCCGCCAAAGAGTCTAGTCTGGTTGATAGCTGTCGCTATATAACAAAACTCGTCATTTTAGAATTGGGGCGATGGCTGCAGAATATTGGCGTCCAAAAAAGTTGCATGATGTTAAATGTACAGGATGTTTATAATTAAAGTTTACAAAATCTGTAAAAACACTCGGACTTGCCTCCTGCTAAATGCCTTCCTCCCCAAGAGCGTCCTAATTCTCCCAGCTATCCTACCAGGGGTTCTGTATCCGAGTGCAGAAGTTCCGGGCTTAGACGATCGTTAATCAGGGAGTTGGAGAGGAGTTTTCGACAGGCCCAATTACACCCCATCAGAACCCGGGTCATGTCAAGATGCGTTTGGTATACGGTCCCTGTTTCTCCGATTGTAAACCGGGAATGACACCAGGAACGTAAAATGTTCGCTTTGGATGCTTTGGAGCAGGAGGTCATCCCATTGAACTCCTAAGGAGTGATTTCGAAAACCGTAGAGACAAATCTTTGGGAGGTTTCAAGGTCAACCAATCTACCGTACTGTATAGGGTCATGGTGATGGATTTTATTAATTTGAAGAAATCTAATTTAATTGCTGTGAAGATTGCATTTGTAATTTGTACTTCTTATTGCATATTTAATCATATAAAATTACTTCTTGAAGGCTTGAAAAAAAAGCTCAAAATTGATCTAGATAAAAAAAATAACTTGTGAAAATATTTTTCGATTACGTAGTTAATAAAACCCAATGATAGAAGATTAAGTCAATTTTTTCTCTCTCTAACGCCTAAAAAAAGGTACATGGCTGGCCCCAGTGATTTCGGAAATGTTCTCGTTGTAACTAGGTTGCATATTATCGTTAATTTTATAGTTAAATTTTATCAAAAAATAACAAAATGGCGGACATCGAGGCACAATCTGGGCACAAATCGAGCTGTAAAATGGAAAATTAGGAATGGAAAAAATGATCCTAGTCCCGACGAAAACTACTGATGTGTAAAATAACGTCAGTTAATAGAATATTTTATTTCACCCAGGCCGACAGAAAAAACGTTGCTTCGAGAAAAACACGCTCAAAGTTTTAAGAACCAGATGCTCAATAACAACGAGACGCTCTCAAATATTCATTATAACTGCATTAACCTTTTGGGTACATTTGACGAGTGAGACTCGTCATCTGCTTACTTAGGCGAAGTTAAGGTGGACGAGTCTGACTCGTCCTGTCCATCCAGATCCGTCCCATGGGCATAAAAATCTTCAAATAATTCAATACTGAAAGGGTTAATATTTCAAATTTCGGTCTAAAATTTTTTTACAATGCACTCTCCATATATTTTACTTTCGAAATAAATAGTGGCTATGGAGCTAGCTAATAATAGCTATGGAGATTCCTTACTAAATTACAAAGCAAAAACTGGCAATGAGGAACTTTCACTTTTTTTTTGTTTTATTTTTAAATAAAAGAGAAAAAATCATGAAAAACAATACCATTCTTTTAAAAATTTGAGCTCAGATAGATAGTTACAAAAATATTTTGTTTTTCACTTTACGATTTGGCGGGGGAAATGCCACTTTTGAGTGAGACGTCAACGCGCAGATAATAAACCGATCTAAAACCTGTTTTAGATGAGGAATGAGTGAGGTTCCCCTCCGTTTTGCAACTTTATCTATGCGTAACCACGTCACGGGTTTTTTTTTTATGTGTTTTTGTCACGTGACCTTTGCTTTGATTTAGGCTAATTTCAAATTCGATTATTGGTTAATTGAAAGCATAAAGATAAAAAATAATTGCACTACTCAAATATATTCGTTGGATAACACTAGAAAATACAAAAAATATTCATTTTCCTGACTTGTGCAAGTTCCTCATTAGCGTTTAATCATTTGACTCATCTTTTTCCTCCTAATTTTCTGTTCTCCTCGTTCTTAAGAAAAAGAGTTCGAATAAAAACGATAATTAGTCGTTTTAGATTTATCTGTAACAAATTCGACTATCATTTTAAAGAGCAGTCAATAAGAGAAAGCGTGTATAGTTAGAAAAGTGTTGCCTCTCAGAATTAAAAATAAATCATCCTGTTAAGATATATTAAGAGCTTCAAAATTAATGTCACTGAGTGTGTGAAGCTCCTAACAGTATTAGGTAAACATGCGTTAAGAAAGTGTGGCCAACAGTCTTGATAATAGCACTGCTCCAAGGCCGCCGACAGGATTTTCGGGCCCCTATGCATCTATACCTCGGACCCTATACCCCCACATCATATACTGCCATCCATACTAAACTAAAAAAGTAACACCACAGTTATTAGTTTTGAAATACGGAGTTTTTTGTAAATAGAGAAACGTATATACAAAGGTTTTTGTAAAACAAATCGGACACAAGCGTTAATTGGATGCTCTCGTAATATGTATTGACATGTAAAAAATAATACCTCTCTCTTAGAATTTCTAATAAAACTAAAAGTTTCTCTGTCTCTCAATCTAAAAGCTACTTCAAATAGACGTAGAATACCGAAATTTTCAACATAAGTAATTTTGGCCTTTTCATTGGACTTATGACAAAGTGTTAAATTTCAAAGAATTTTTTACAAAGCAACTTCTAATAGGCCTAGAGCTCTGAAATTTTAAATATAATCAGTTCTGACCTTCTAATTTTGCTTTTCACAAACATAATGTTAAAATATTCTCAGAGGGTTGGGAGGATTGTATTATTGGATCCTATAAATTAAAAAAAAATAGTAAAATTTATTTTAAAGATTATGTCAGAAATCGCGGGCCCTTCTTGACAAGGCAGGCCCCTATAACGTGCACTGTTTTGCCCTCCTCTGTCGGCGGCCCTGCACTGCTCTCTCCCTGTTCAGTAAAGAGAAAGCTAATCCAGATAAAAAAGTTTGCAAAGTACATAGTTTATTTTTAAGCTTGCATACTAAATTGCCTTTCACCGTTGAACAAAGCATAAACACATACAGTCAACTCGCGATAACTCTAAGTCTCATAAGTCGAATATTCGTTTATCTCGAAGTTTTCATTAGGTCCCAAGAATATGCCTTGAACAGAAAATGACTTCCGATAACTCGAACTTCGGATAGCTCGAAGAATTTGGCCACTCCCTTGAACTTCGAGTTACTGCGAGTTGACTGCCAATTGTTCATAAGAAAGGTTTTGGTAAAAGCAATGGCATCTGCTTGCTCATTGCCAGAAATTTGTAAAAACAAAACATATTTTATTAATTTTCTCCAAGTGTTATATTGAGGCTGTAAAAATTTATAAACAAGAGTGTGACAACAGCACTTGTAAATTTCAATTTGTTTAAAAAAAACCTTAAACTTGTTTCTTCGAAGAAAATTAAACAAAAAAAAAAACGTACTATGAAACGTTCAAGAGAAAAAAAGCGCATATAAATTGATGTATAAAATGTTTTGTTCATATTAAATATGTTTAAGGAATCCCCAAATACAGATATTTGCCTCTATTTGAGCAGCACTAATGTTCTCGTCACTTTTCTCATACTAATTCGAAATAATATAATCAATAAAAACAAAGTTTTGGGTACAAATCCTTTATATGCATTACCAATTTTTATGTGCAATTGCAACTTATTGAACTCAGATCGAGTTTCCATAGTGTATGACCACTAAGAACAAAAGATCCATTTCGAACTATTTACTAACTTCTTTTTCCCCCAAAAAACTTGATGAATTTGGATTGAATACATTGTCATCTACAACGAGTCAACGATCTACGAAAACTGATAAGTCTGACGTAAGGCAATAAAAACACATATCTTTTATTTATTTTGATCAAAACAATTTTAGCTACAGGAAAGGTTGGTTGTTTTCAGATTATCTGGCGCCGTCAGCAACACGAGGGCTATAATGCGCCGAAACATTCGTCATTTGACCAGCCAACATGCATTTACAAACACTCATGCCTTACACGGGACTCGAACCAGCAAACTCGCGGTCTAGAAGCTAGCCCGCTAACCACTTTACCATTGCGACTCACCGCAAAGTTGAATTGACTACACTTCACTCAATAGTGAATTTATGCATTCACGTTCAATTGGCTTTTAACAACAATTTTGGAAACAGGAAAGAGTTTCAACAATGATCGGTTAACCGGGATTTATTAGTATTCCGAAGCTATTATAGAAGCGTGTGTAAAAGCGACTTTTTAGTGAGAGTGACAACCCCCAAAATTTGAGGGAATGCATTGTCAGCAACATCGAATCTATTTGCCAATTTTCAGCCCGATTGGATTATGGCAAGAGGATTAATTAGGCCTCCGAAGATTTGCCTGGCAGGCACACACATACACACCGTCACATACGTAAAATTTAAGTTAATATAAATGATTTTACAATTGCTTCCATTTAATCAAGTAACAGAAATCAAACACACCAAAAGTACTCTCAGCTTTCAACATTACTTTTAAAGTAGTGATTGTGAATCTGATCCCATGCTGTTTCCTTAGTTAGATCCAGATTATCCTTCAACTGTTAAAATTTTTAGCCTTCAAGCTTTTTGTTAAATGAAATTTTTGTTTTCAATCACTTAACAAATTAACCTTCCCTGAGAAATTTATCAATGGAATTCTCAAAACAGAAAAACCTGATGCAGATTTTAAGTAAGAATTCTTTGTCGAAGATGTTGGGAACAACTCTAATAAATAAACACAATACAAGGTGTCAGAATAAAATATCCCTAATTTGGAGAGGGTGCTAAAATTAATAGAAAGTTAAAAAGCACAAGAAAAATATAAATTTGATAACAGGACTCGCAAACTTTTTAGAAAAAAATCAAAACGTTTCCATATGGTTCCTTAGTGGCTCTAAGTAGAGTGACTTTGATTGTGAACATCCTGTACATTTGTGACGATTTGAATCTACTACTGAAAAATATAAATTATTAAGTTTATCAGCTAAGCTCCCAACACTTTGTAAAGATAAAATTAGTACTTTAAACATTAAACTATTTTTTTTACTTCAAATGTTTTCACTTTCAAATGTAATCTGTTATACGGTCCCTTACAGTAAGTTTTTTTTTTCCTTTTTTTTTCCCCCCCTAACATTTTTGAGAACTAAATGTCAAAATGGAAAAAAAAAATCTATGGGTGACCATGATAAAAATCTAATGGAAGCAAAAAAATCTATGTTTCTTTTTAAAATTTTTTAAACAGTGTTTTATTAATTAATAATTAATTATTAAAAAACTGTTTAATACAAAAGTTACATGCTATTTGTGTTTGCTCTTTAACAAGCTATCGTTTGAAACAAAAACTGCTAAAATATATCGACTATTCAAGAATTTATGGTTCAAAAAACAAATTTTCTTTTTAACATTAATTTGTATTTTTTTTTCTTTTTTTTCTTACCTTTTTTAAATTATTAACCACTCATTGGAAAATTATAAAATTTGGTATTTAGAAGTTTTTAGTATGCTAAATCTAAATATGGTATAATATTATGGAGTTGCCACTGAACTTTTTAAAATTTGATATTTAGATGATCCCTCATGAAAAAAAATTATAGACAGTTATTAGTATAGTCCTTCCCCGATTTACAACTGTATTGGTCTTTTTTTATTCAATCAATTAGAATACAAGATACAGCCATCAGTCGGATTTTTTTTTCTTTTTTTGCTTACTGTATATAAGTGTCACATTCCTTATAAGACGATAGCCCTACTACACACTAACACATCACCCAGCGCCTGCCCCCTAAAAGCCTCCCTCCCCCCCCCCCATCTTACACCATGCTAGATCCTAAAATTAGTGATTGAACAAACAATCATAAATTCAAGGTGCAGTTATTCTTTTTTCGGTTTTTCCAAGTTCTTTGTTACATACAGTCGAATTACTTACCGAATTGCAATCTGATGAAAGATCGTCCCATTGATATTCTCTAACTTCCTCTATTTGCAGAAACAGTGTTCAGTGTCACGTTGCACTGACGAAAGCAATTTTCTTTTTCGGGAAGAGGACAGACTAAACAATCCGGAAGATTGTGCAGGCAAGACTGCAAGTCGGACGTATTTTTTATCTTCTGAGGATGAAGTTTTCTGCTAACCAAAACGTTATTCGATAGAAGTAATTGAAGATTGATTACGGTCATCGGTGAACGTTGTTAGTTTCACTGAGGAGATGATGAAATTCGGTTCTGCTTTAATTGTGCTCTTTGTAGGGCTCGCGAGCACTGCGCGAGCAATTCGGATTGATCCTCCTAGTCTGGTCAGGCGTGGAAAATATTTTGCAGAAGATTCGGTGCCTCGAGTCACACCCAATGACCGTAAGTAATTTGTGCTCTTATTTTTTGGTAAAATCAAGAAGTTTTGGATTTACATTTGCTCATAACAGATGCTATAAAAATTCTTAACAAGTTGACTGCCATATGCGTTGCATTCAATTCATACCACTGGTTCAATCTCTTCTCCAATCAGCCGACTAAACGGTATAGTGGTTAGGGTGCTAGCTTCTAGACCGCGAGGTTGCGGGTTCGAGTCCCATGTTAGGCATGGGTGTTTGTAAATGTATGTTGGCTTGTTTAATGACGAATGTTTCGGCGCATTATAGCCCTCGTGTTGCTGACGGTGCCAGATAATCTGAATACAACCAACCAACTCTTCTCCAATCAACGCGTCGACGAGTGCTGTGGTTGGGTGGTTTGATAATAACGTTGCGCAAGAGCAACACGTGGTTCATACTGCTTCAAAGAAATTAGAGAACATCAATTTAAAATTTAAGAAACAAAGTATCGGAAAAATTAATATAAAAGTCAAACTTGAAATATTTTAGTGAGTGGAATCATTCCACAAAAAATGACTCGCGGTCTGTCAGACCGCATACAGCAGTTAAAGGTTAAATCAAATTGGCTCTTTATATCGTAATCGTGCTTAATTCCGTGGCAGTCAACCTGTTAAATGGGGTTTTCCCTCCAATCATTTAAAAAGAAATTCAAGTGTGAATACTCACATGGAAAATACTCCGAACCCAAACTCTGTTCTTTTGAGGTGCGGTTACCAGCGATTTACCGGCAGTTCGCGAACAATTTATTTTGAATGCCAAAAGAACGATCGAAGGGATTAGAACTAGAGATTGGAAATATCGATCAAAATAAATATCGATACTATATTGTAGTATAGAAAAAAATATAGATAAAATATCGATATATCGATACATAATTTTTTTATTTGATTTTCAATTTTGCCAGAAATGAAGTTTTTTGAGGCAAATTTCTACTTTTCCTGAATTCATGCCAAAATTGTTTTAATAAATAAATTATAAAAACCTGTTATAATAAATAAATTATATTATCAATCCTGAATAAATAAAATACATTTGGATGTCAATACATAAATTCACATTTATTTACGCTTGGCGCCACACGATTGGATGCCGAAACACGAGAGGACCACTAGGTTTCATGCGAAAATTTGATGGAAGGCCAATGACT
The DNA here is from genome assembly GCA_963978545.1 of Linyphia triangularis. Classification (NCBI taxonomy): domain Eukaryota; kingdom Metazoa; phylum Arthropoda; class Arachnida; order Araneae; family Linyphiidae; genus Linyphia; species Linyphia triangularis. The sequence continues at coordinate 40,387,033 of OZ021733.1, read as the reverse complement.
GTGTTTAGTTTCTATGAAGCAAATCCATAAACGCCAACCGAACCTAAAATGTCTCGAGTTGTTGATCCCTCCACGCGAAAAAGGCTAAGCTGTGGGTGCTCTTTTAGAAAAATGCTTAAGAATTTTCTTAAATGCTAAAATCAGAAAGTTTGGTTTAGCCCTTTTGTTAAAACATTTTGACACAAAATCACCATTTTTGTTATTCCAAGGTTAGTCATTGACCTAAAAGAACAAGTAAGTTAAAGGGTGAAAAATATTTTTCCAGTTGAGATATTGGTAGAAAAGCTTTATTGTATTTAAAGTTAGCAATGATTTATTAAAAAAAAAGTGTTTAATTTTGTAATTTAAGCATCCCGAGTGATGAAACTCTTACAAGGAGACCTTACGGTCTCGGAAATTCAGATCGGGATGAAATTTGGTAGATTGATAGTATACCTTAAGGGTATCCACACTGTAAAGTAATAAAGCGCACTAGCCAGAAGATTCCGCGAAAATAGGCTTTAAATTGTTACGCATAGCTTAGACACTAGTAGAGACTCTTGATTTGCAACTCCCGGTGGCTAAGTGGTCAGAGTGATGGATTCCCGTACGGGCGATCCGGGTTCGATACCTCGTGATGTAGTTTTTTTTTTTTTTTTTTTCAATTTATAAAATGACTGTTACAGCTAATTGAAATTTGAATTAAAGATAATATTTTATTTTTAAATACGTAATATATTTTTAATGAGGTAATTTTTAATTTTTATTTTTTCAATTTATAAAGTGACTGTTCCAGCTAATTGAAATTTGAATTAAAGATAATACTTTATTTTTAAATACGTAATGTATTTTTAATGAAGGTACATTAAAACTCTATTTACTATTTTCACAAACAAGTGATTATAAATATTGAGATATTATAAGATGTAGAGAAGTAAAGGATTTTCCCAAAAAACATGAAGAACCAGTTTCTATATGGAAGAGTAAGAATGTTGTCCTATTGTACTCAAGCAGGTAGTCAGAAATTTTCAAAACCCTAACGGCACTTTGCGACGTCTATTTTTATAGACAGGTAAAGAATCTACTAAAGCGTATGCAAAATTGCGCGTATCTGGTTGAAAATAATAGAGAAATAAATACCCGTGAAGACTGCATAAAAATACAATCAATAGTCCATCATCAATTTTTAATAAAATGATCCGGTATGCCTGGTATGCTTCCAAGTTTTCTGACGAAAGATATATTTTCATGAATGTTAATGAAGTATATTTTCCAACGAATCTTTTACAAAAAGGTTGTTCCTGTAAACAATCTTCCTTTATAAATTGTGCAAGATGTCAAAACAGTTTTTGTTTTCCATGTTTTTATGATAAGTGTCATTCTGGTGTATGTATATAAATAAATAATTGACAAATAAAAACTATATGTCAAAATCCATAGATAAATTAAGTCTACCCTAATTTTTTTGCCGTGGTAATTAGAATTTTAATTTATATCTATTTAATTTATCTCTATTTTCTCTATTAAAAATACATTACCGTATTTAAAAATAAAATATCATCTTTAATTCAAATTTTAATTAGCTGTAACAGTCACTTTATAAATTGAAAAAAAAAGAAAAAAAGAAACTTCCTCACGAGGTATCGAACCCGGATCGCCCGTACGGGAATCCATCACGCTGACCACTTAGCCACCGGGAAGTTGCAAATCAAAAATCTCTACTAGTACCTAAGCTATGCGTAACACTTTAAAGCCTATTTTCTCGTAATCTTCTGGCTAGTGCGCTTTATTACTTTACAGTGTGGATACCCTTAAGGTATACTATCAATTTGCCAAATTTCATCCCGATCTGAATTTCCGAGACCGTAAGGTCTCCTTGTTAATCAATTTAGCAAAATGCTAAAATGGAATTTGTAATTTTAGCTTTTTTACTAAAGAAATTATGTACCCCAGCTTATACACTATTGTGTACGATAATGGGAGCTGGTCTCAGGTGGTGGCCTCCCAGGTGGCCCTTTATAAGTTGTGGCCTCAATGTCCTCTGGTTAGTGTGGTGGAGTTGGAAAGAGAAGTATGCGTGATAAGGTTTCGACCTAGTAATCTTATCGTAATTCAAAATTGCGAAGCGTATTTGGTTGTTATAAGCACACTTCATAGTGGCAAAAATAGACAGCATTTTAACAGTAACCATTTATGATCAGTTAGAATATAAACAAATATAAATTTATTTCTTTGAATCCAAAATTTTTTTTATTAACGCAACAAAGTTTTCTATAAACTATTCCTAGTCTACTACTTTTCTGAATTTTTTGCCTTTGGAAATTTTAGAAGTAAGGAGGCAGGGAGTATTGGTATTTTCCGTGTAGTTAGTTACATGTTTTGCGCAAACATTTTATAACAATCCTTACATGTGACCTATTTTTGATATCCTGTCATCTATAGCTTTCATTTTGTACCAAACACAAACTATTGTGTTTCTCAGATTTGAAAAGAATGAAAAATAAAAATATTATTTTATTCGTCTATGTTTAAATACTTATTATGTACCTGTGGGCTAAATTTTATTCAAATCACCTATACACTTTCCGCATCGTTTGAGCTTTGATATTCTAACGGACAGATATTGAAGTCATTCAATAAGGGTCCCACTTTTTAACTTTGGGGTACGTAACAAATGAAAATAATGACCCGAAAAATATTTTAGATGGTACGTACAATGGTAAATGATACAATGGTAAAAATAGTTTAATGGTGTCTAATGATTTTATTCTGCCACTTCATAGAGGACTGGTTGGGCCACATCTAGAGTATACATTGTAATTGAGGGACTGAGAAGAAAATGAGTCAAAGTGACTTTTCTTAACTTTTGCGAAAATACACTTTAAAGTTTCTTATTTATATTAAATTGTATGAAAATTATTTGTTGTTTGAATACTAACCTCTGGAATGAAGATATCACAGGCTGTTTTTACATATGCCTATTATGATTTTTAACAAAAAGTAGTTTCTAGTTTCAAATGCATTACTTATCTTCATTCATTAAAACAAATCACTGTACCCCTTTGCTTCTCAGGTCCTCGATTCTGATCGCCTCATTATAGGAAGGATATTGATTTGTTGGATAAAGTTCAGCGTAGAGCAACAAAAATGATACAGAGAAACTCGACAATGGATTATGGTGGCTAGATTGAGGAACCTTAACAAGTGTAAATTGAAAGAAAGAAGGTTTAGAGGGGATTTGATTGTTTAAATTTATAAAACAGGGTGATTTCAAGAGTTCAGAGTTCAATACGGGGGGGGGGGGGGGACAAGAGGTCATGCATATAAACTACTTAAATTACATTTTAACTTTTTGAATAAGAAACACTATTTTTACAATAGAATGATTGATAAGTTGAACAATCGGCGGATCACATCGTAAATTGAGCTGGAATCAACAGTTTTAACCCTTTTCACTCCCGAGGTGACTCTCCTCACCACATGATTTGATGCCACAACTCGAGAGGACCACTATGTTTGATGCGGAAATTCGATGCAAGGCCAACGACGGCGTTTATTTTCTTTGAAGCGGATCTGTAACCACGAACCAACCAAAAATGGAGGGAAACGTATCGAGTTGCTGGTCCCTCCACACGGAAAAGGCCTGGAGTGCAAAGGGTTAAAATGCAGCTGGATCTATACTGAGGGATTGTTCAGAAAGGTAAACAGGACCAACCTAGATAGGCATTGTGTCTGTAGCTGGTAGTCATTTTTGTATTTGTACTGTATTTGTATAAATGAAAATATCACAACTGATTACAAATACTGAATAGTATGTTCAAAACCATAAAATAATAAAACTGTGTGATTGCAATTGGAAATGCCTCCACAACAGCTTCATTAATTGTACATTCACATGACTATTCTACCCGTAAAATAGTTATAACACTTGGATACCCACTTACCTTATATACCCATTTTACTATGGTGTTACATTACGCGGGTCTCCGACTATTAAAAGTAATAGGTCACTTTAAGAATATCCTCATAGAATAAGTTTTATATAAAAATGTAAGGTAATAATACGTATTTATACTACTGCATCACCCGTCAGAGGGTCGGCTTTATAGGGTGTTCAAAAACGTACCGACCAAAAATAAAGCTTTTTTGAACATGCTCAAATAAGGCGATTACAATGTACATGATCTATCATTTACATAACTACAGTTTTAACCCTTTGCACTCGAGGCCCTTTTTCGCGCGAAACTCGAAACGTTTCGAGGCATTTTTGGTTTGGCTCACGGTTACGGATGCGCTTCAAATAAACTAAATACAGTAATTGGACTTGCATCAAATTTCCGCATCAAACCTAGTAGTCCTCTCGAATTGCGGCATCCAATCATGTGGCGCCTGACAGGCGCCGCTGAGCGCAAAGGATTAATGTGTTTCGCATTTACCTCAATGATGCTTTTTTTGGTCACCACCTTTAGGAGAAAGTCTGTTGGGAAGGCAAATATTTCACGCTCCATGTTCATTTTCAGGTCGTACAAAGTCGTAGGATTCTGTTAACCATATCCCCTTCAAACGAATACATTATTATAAATCCAACATTTGAGGATTTAATGGGTTTGGGAAATGAGGGGACCAGTCTAGGCCATAGTGCTTTGAGTAATCAAGCACAGTGACATTCTTCCAAAAATTTTCCTTCAAAAATAGCAATAAACATGTTTGAGAAAAGTCATAATGTCATGTACGCGAAAAAAATCTGAACGATGTCTATATCTCGTAGTCGAATTCATGAAACAAAAATAAAAATACCGCACCGTTGTAATTTGTGGAAGATTTTAATAATTGTGTACAGTTTTTTTTCTTTTTTTTTTCAAACTTTAAAAAGTTCAAGGGTAACCCAATATTATGCCATATTTAGATTCAGCAACCTCTATTGGGATGCCAACATTTCATGCTCAATGCTCATTTTCAGGTCGTACAAAGTCGTAGGATTCTATAGACCTGTCCTTCAAGTGAATCCATAACTATAAATCGAACATCTGGGGTATAAGGGGTCTGGGAAATAAGGGGCCTATTTAGGCCAATCTTTTAAAAAATGTCACTTAAAAATAAAAATAGACATGTTTGAGGAAAAAGTCGTAATGTCATGTACAGTACGCAAAAAAAAAAATCTGAACGATGTCTATATCTTGTATTCTAATTGATGAAAAAAAAAGAAATTCAATGTTGTAATTCGTGGAAGGTTTTTAGTAATTGTATGCATTCTTTTTTATCACGAGGGATCATCTACATATTAAAACTAAATCAAACTTTAAAAAGTTCAATGGTAATCCAATATTATCGCATATTTAGTGCCAAATTTCATAATTTCTAAGAAGTGATTTATAATTTAAATGATGACAAGAAAATCTCAAACTAATGTTAAAAAGAAAAATAGCTTTTTAGCCATAAATTCTTAAATAATTAATCTATTTTAAGAATTTTTTTTGTTTCAAACGATAATTTGTTTGATATATTTTGCTTTCATTTGATTACCCATGGTCAAAACCCTCCAGACATTTTTTTCTTTCCATTTCGATTTTTAGTTTTCAATGTTCTGCCAAAAAAAATTAGCTAATTAGCAAATATTTAGCTTCTCCCATTCGATACTTAAAATGCAAATAAGTTCCCTTTAAAAGATCATTCTCTACGGCCATCCTCCCTTAAAATTGGGACTAGTATTATAGTTTAGACTTTACGAAATTTTGGAGAATTATATCCTTCATTTAGATCTTTTTACGTCAGGAGAATAAAACCCCAATGATGCAACCAAATTGTGCTAGAAACCATAATAAGATAACAAAAACTTTGGTCTCGGAGATCGCCGGTAAATTTATGGACATTTCAGAAATACGCAAAAACACATGTATTGGACAATTATTAAATCGATTACAACCTTAAGTAAGCAATATAGTGAATGTCCATAACGATGGGATTTTATGGGGATGGGATTATTTACATAAAACTTTTCATCATTGTCAGATAATATAATGGTAAAGTTTGTATTCGTATTTTATGTTTCACTACGTTGAAAATATATAAAAAGTTTCAAAAAATGAGCTTTATTAATAAAATAAAAAAAAATCTAATCTTTTTTCCTCAGATAGTGAAATATAAGAAATAAGCATGAACTAATTAGCATTAAGTATTTTATAAATATCAGATGAAAACGTAACGTAACAATTTTATATTTACCAATTTTGTTAACAACACTTATACAAGTACATTTTTGTTACCGACCTTTATTAAACTGCGTAGGAAGTTGGCCCATCTTCAACTTTGTTAATTGTGTTGCATTAAAATTCATTTCTGATTGATATTCTTTATTAATTTTGTATTAGCCTCTTGGTAAACATGACACAATAGAAATCTCAGTGGTTTCCGAGTAGATTTAGACTAATACATCCAGCGTCCTCAATAAGCATCAGTATTAGAGGTCGGAAATAACGATCAAAATAAATATCGATACTATACCGTTGCATAGAAAAAAATATCGATACATCGATACATGATTTTTTTTTATTTGGTTTTCAATTTTGCCAGAATCAAAGTTTTTCGTGGCAAATTTCTACTTTTCTTGATTGCTTTTTTGTAAGGTGACTACTTTTACAACTGAAATGGATGTATTACAAAAAAAAGTTATATTTTTGCTTAATTGGTGCAGTGATTTAAAAAAAAAATTTAGATAATTTTCAATAGCTTTTAAGTGTACGGAAAATATTGAATATTGGTGCCATTTTAACTGTCACTCAGCCAAGTTCAAAATTTAGTTTTGAAGTTTTTGAAAAGGGAATAAAGAAAATCGAAAAAACACATGGAACTACAAAATAATCATCAAAAAACTAAAAATGTTTGAAAATATCGATATATCGGTGACTTTCATCGATACTTTTAATATCGATATTTTTTTAGAAATATCGATAAAAATATCTTCGTATCGATATGTCGCCGACCTCTAATCAGTATGAGTTCGTTTTCCTCCACTTATAGGTCGGGACCTGAAAATTACTCTTCCCAGTATTGAGATTTGCCCTTAGCTCATAAGTGGCGTGTTTTCGAACAAAATAAACTGAAATTTTATACTTAGGGTAAACAAATTGTTCTAGATCGAATGAAAAAGTCAAAAATAGAGTTTCGTATTGAAAGCTTCAAATTTATTCAGCTTACTTAGTAAAAAGCCCCCCCCCCCCCTAAAAAAATTGAATTAGGCATATAAAGAATCGTAAACAAATTACTGGTGAAAATCGCAGTATTCTACGACTTTTAGAACCGAATACATAGCTTAAACATGGTTCGGATTTTTTTCCTTTGCGTACTGTACATGTTTTAAAAAAAAAAAAAAAAAAACCATATCACTACGTAAGACCCAAGAAAATGACATTTAATCTGAGTAGGTATATTTTGGGTCTTGCATAAAAAATAAAAAAAAACAAAAAAAAACCTGCTACTAAAAACACCACTTATATGAGTTTTATATAAAAAAAACACACACCTTCTAAACACAATAGAAACTCAAGTTACACCTGTAGACAACTAGTAAGCTTTAACGACCTACTGGATATGGCATTATGCCTGTAAAAATTAGTTTTTCTAAATAATTTCGACAATTATTCAAATAACATTCGGTAATGCTAGTATAAAGCTCCTCCTCATTTTTTCTGGTTTTAATTTATATCAATTTGAAGTGTTTCAAAAACATTCACGTCAAAATCTAATATCCGATATCTTTTTTTTTTCTTCTATTTCAGCTAGGTGCAGCAACCGTAATGGACTATTTGCGAACCCAGACGATTGTACCAAGTACATTGCGTGCCAAAACGAAGTGGGCCAAGACCGGGAATGCCCTAAAGGTTTCAAGTTCGATTCTGTGAGGCACTGCACTCCTGACACAAATGCGAACTGCGGGAGGAGCAGTTCTCAAAGTGATGCTGGTAGGTCATTTCAATTTTTTTCTTTCATGTTAAGGAGATTGGTATGAGGAGAGGGGGAAGATAGATAACTCAGCATTACTCACGACAGAATTAGAACCCCTCCCCCTTTTTCACACTTTGAGAAGTATGATCATGAAATCTAGTTTTATTCCGATCATGACGAAATTTTGCACACTTGATAGAGGACACAAGTGAAAGGTAACTGGCGGCTTGAAATTTCGAAAACCCTCCCTCTACCCTTTTCAACCCTTAAAAGGTATGATAGCAACTTATGATCTACTGAACCAATTTGAATCGGATTTTTTCAATGCTTTTCTTGACTTATCCAGATTATCGGGAACACAATTAAATTCCTAAAATTTGTAAATAAGATGGTGAAATCGAGAATAAGGAGTGGGGGGGGGGGGATTATAATTTGCGATTTACCGAATCAATCTGAGCCGTGTTTTTTCCTACAGGTCTCTTGACTCATCCAGCTTATAGGGAACATAATTTCATCCTGTGGTGTTTTGTTGTGAAGGTAGTGAAATCGAGAAGATTAGGAGAGGGGGGGGGGGGGATTAAAGAGAGCATGTTCATAACTTGCAACCGACTGAGCCAATATGAACTGGATTGTACCGGGCCACAGCCGTTTGAGCCCGGACAACGCTGAGCACTTTGATTAGTAAGATTATATTATTGCAATTCAATACAAAAGGGGGGTTAAGCGGAGCATGTTCACAACTTGTAACCTACTGAACCAATATGAAATGGGTTGTTCCGGGCCACAGCCATTTAAGCCCGGACAAAGCTGGTCCATTTAACTAGTAAGATTATATAATTGCAGTTCGATATATTTTTTTAAGCAATTTGATTAGAAATATATTGCATTAGATCTATGTAGAAATGAAAAAAACTAGTTATACCTCTCTTAAATAATCACTACCCATCTGTCATCAGGTCTTCAATTTATTCTTCAACTAATATTGAAATAAAACATGGTAATCGAAAAAAAATTAAAGGGATTTCAAAGCTGCATGGTTTTTGTGAGGAAATTTAGTTTAAGGACTTAAGGTTTAGCACTGATCTTCCCCATTTCTCCCTATCTGCACTTTGAACCTTAAATGTGAAGTTCCCACAACTCATGGATTGAACAAGGTGTTCACATGCACGACCTCCTCGACTCTCTCCTGATGCCGTGTTGTATTTTTAGCTCTGAGGATACATTAAAAACCTAAGAAGACCAGCGGGGTGGGAGGGCTTGGGGAAAGAGGCCGCCACCCCATCCAATTCATAACTTGGTGAACCTCACATTTAAAGCTTTATGCACATATAGTATACAGTAGAATCTCGATTAACCCACCTAATTCGGACCAAAGGTAGGTCGGTTAAACGAAAATTCCGGATAAAAGAGAGTTGTAAAAAACAATAACAAGTACATGATTTTCGTTTATTGAATACAGGACTTTTAATGTTTTTTTATGACATAATTGTTGGAAATGAGTTTTTGTTGCAATAATCTTGATAATATTTGTTTCGCTGTTCTATCCCGGAGTCTTTTTGAAGGCAATAGTTCAGTTTGATCTGTATCCGAAGGTTGCTCTAACCATGTCAGTTCTTTAGAAAAACAGTCAAAAGCCTCATCATTATTTATGTAACTTTAGAGCAAGGGAAAAGATTACGGTTTAAAACGGAACAAATGATTTATTACTCATTTGGGAGATTTTTGATGTCGACTAAATGATTGTCGGTTAACAGAGAGTTCCGGATAAAGGAGGGACGGTTAATTGAGGTTCTACTGTATATGAGAGGGAGAGATAAAACTTAACTTGTTTTATTACACAAAAGAATTATGACATATTAAATAGTGTCTCCGTCATCGTGTATGGAATCTCGTCCATTTTTTTTCGAAGATCAGTTAGTATATAAACAAAATTGGAAAATGCCTTCAAACGCCTATAATAAAATAGGATCTCTGCCAATAAAGAAACCCCTTAGACTATATGAAACATTGGCGCCGCCGCGCAGAAGGTGCACTTGCACCCCAATGGCTTTTAAAATCTACAAAAATGTGAAGAAAAACAGTATTTATAAGAAAAAAAGAGACAGTGCTCCATGTAGAAAATATTTTAAATTATTCTTTTTTACAAAAAAATTAATGCATAGCTATCAATTAACTTTTCATTTAAAAAACCAATTCCTATTTCACTTAAAGATGACGCCTTGAAAAAACCTTTAATCTCCTTGCACCCCCCCCCTGTAAGCAATCCTACCGTCGCTCATGATATGAAATCGTCTATTCTTTTTATTTCAGATGTAAAGTGCCCAAGCGACTACGGTTACTTTCCATATCCAGAGGACTGCCACAAGTTCATAGTGTGTGTTGATGGAATACCAAAAATCCGTACATGCCCAAAAGGTCAAGTGTACCAGGACAATGTAGGATGCGTCGATGGGACAGTATGCCCTACAACATACACGCAAGAAGAAAGTAAGTTGGATATTCACGAATATCAAAGTATTCTTGTTTTCTTTTGTACACTAATAGATTTTTCAGTGAAGAAACATTCCAAGTTTTATTTATGGAAAAATTATAAAAAATTGTTTTTGGTATTACTTCAGCTATATGCCCCAGTACCTCTCATTTACAACGACGTTCGCTCGCCAACTCCATTCACAGAGCTAAATACTTATTGTATAGAAAACTACACCTAAATCTCTCTCTCTATATATATATCTAGCGTCAGCCAACTCTTCTTTTTTTCTTTTCTGGATTCTTTGTTTTATTAATAAAGGGAGGGGGAGTGAGATATGAACCCGCCAAAATAGCATCTTAAAAGAGCCACAGAGTAGTTACCCAATAGAATAAGCTGTATTTAATTATTATAGCTAGAACTTTTCAAGTTCAGTATTTCGACAGTGATAGTATTATCGATGATAGTATTACATCACTTCCTAACCTCGGCATGATATATATAGGGACGAAGCCAACCAATCAATAGATAATTGAAAAAACCAACGAAACATTTAACTGCTTTTTTGAAACCCAAACTTCAGAGTTACCAGCTACATAAATTAATAAACTAATGCCCTGCAGTTCACTTCCACGTTTAAGCACAAAGTAACTCCACCTTCAGCAAAACCCTAAGGATACATACTCCAACCATAAACAGCAATAATCTCCAAAAATGTCATCAAGATTCCGACTCCAAAGCTGAAAAACTAATACAACCCTCAACGCCTCTAAGTCACTAAAAACCTTCCATGATGCTCGGCTACTTGAGATTGAACTAGATGTGATCCACGCATTCCAGAGCAAGACCAGGAATGATTGTCATACGTCATTTGCTAATTCGTCATCGCCTTAGCATAATAAATGTGGAGGCAGTTACAAGCAGAAAGCGTCGAGGCAGATCATCTTATCTGACTTATAGTAAAAAGTAGATGAAATATTTCTTTGTGTATTTTTAAAAATGAATATTTTAATACACTTGATTCTAGAACTACCAGCAACTAAGGAGGCACTAGATATACACTGATCTCCAAATGTTTTGAAAAATCGCTGTTTTTTAACAACTTATAAATATAAATATATATATATATATATATAAATGAAAGAAAATTTGGTATACAAGTGGAAATATATTAAGAAAAAGAAAATAACTGATAAAATTACATTTTTATCCAAATAATAGGTAGAAAATGGCAAAAAAAATTAGTTTGTTTCATTAAAAAATAATAATTTAAACAATGGAAATCAGAAAATTAATAGGGTGTGTGGTATTCTCTGGCTGCCACACAGACTACAAAACAATTTTTCATGCTTTTGATTAGTTATGTGCTCAGAGATTTCCAAACCTGCAAGAAAGCGGTTTTTAATTCTGGAACTGAGCTTGGTGGGGTCAGAAGGCTGCAGTACATTTCCAGAGTATGCCCCACATATCTACTAAATTGATGTCAGGAGAGTTGGCTAGCCATAATTTCTTCATTTTCAAGGAGATCGTCGAACAGGACTGCAGTGATAAGTCGCGTTATCATCCATTAAAATAAAATCAGAACCCACAGCACCTCAAAAAAGGTGAACAGTAGGTTCAAGCACTTCGTCTTACTAGAAACAGATCCCTTGTCAAAAATGTGGTCTGTGCGACCATCCAAACATGATGCTAGCTCAGACCACAACTCTCTTCTTTGTGAAACGATTGCTTTTCATGAGGTGTGTTTCATATAAACGAGTACCACGCTCTCTCCAGATTGTGGCACAACCACAATCAGTTTATAAACTGAATCTGTATTCGTCACTGAACATGACATTCCTCCATTGTTGAGAATTTCATTAATGATGGAATAAGCGGCACTGTAAACGTGCATGTATATGATCAGACGTCAGGGGCAGGGAAACTGATGATCGTCTGGCATAGAGACCTACTTACCTAGGTCTAATAGAGTAAACAATTTACTTCGAAACTGCGACTCAGATTGCGGTTGCAAGGGCTGTTGATAGGTATAGATCTTTCTATGATGTCATGCAGTAATCTTCAAATCACGGTTATGTCGAGCTGTTTGTACCTTTGGCCGACATGGTACAAACCGCCTGGTAATATTTCCAGTGCGTTTAAAACACTCCCACAGTTTTGAGATAGCACGCAGAGACACATTTAGCGTTTGTGACTGAACAGATTCCTGCAAGCCAATTATTCTACCTTTCATAAACTTATCCAAGTTAAATTTTTTATGCATCTTTCGTATTTGTTTATCGTTGAACTGCAATTTATAGCAAACAGTTGCGAAATTTCTATCAAATGTTTCCATAGCACCCTTTTTCCGCTAAGGCCATTTTATATTCATTCCAACGTGCTCCGTTGTTAAGCATCCGCATGTCGACTTAAATGATATACCAATGAGGCGTTCTGGATACGAAGGGCGAACTCAACAAAAGGCGGTTCTTAGAAAAACGTGTTTGAAATTTTTTCTATTTAGCTTGATATCATTCTATGAGTATTTAGAGTGGGAAAAAAAGGCGAATTCATCATGAAAATATACCTGTAGAATGTGTGAGGGGTCTAGATTCGGATGGTGACTTATTTTTTAATCCAATGTTGAATTCGCCCTTCGTATCCACAACGCCTCATATACACAATGTTTTACCTTTGTCTTAAAATTCTTCACAATTTTGAACCATACAACCGCTTTAATGTCTTTATATGCGTATTTTACGAATTATTCTAATCTTTTGGACATTAGTGTATATCAATTGGACAGTATTTAAATGCATCACTAGACCAAGCACAAATTTTTGGATGCGTATTCCATAAAACACATTTCACCGATTCTAGCAACATTCACTTACAATGTACGGGGACCATCTTTACGATAAGCATAATTAATTTTTTAACATTTAGTACCAGTGCTTGCTAACAGAATACTCGTGTGTAGCGAAGTTAGGGTAAAAAAATAATAGTATTAACAAACTTAATGCTTTGATCGTGAGACGATAAAATTCTCATAAAATTTTCGGATTGGCATCATAAAAAACTTTTAAATAAAATTGGGCTCTGGACAGATACTCTAGTCTTCCAACACAGAAATGCCCCGGCTACAAAATCCTTTGTTTCTTGGTAGGGGAGAAGAGCAATGTGTGCAAGAAGGCCGATGGTCTTTTCGCCCATCCTACTAGCTGCCTCAGATACTACAAGTGTGTCAACTTCAATCCAACTGTAAAGAACTGTCCAAAAGGAAAAGCATTCGACCCAACAAAAAAGTCCTGCACACGAGAGCAATTTAGCAGATGCAAGAATAATGATGTCGAGGATGTCATGCGAGCAGACTAATCTCGTCGAAAGCATGTAATCAAGGATGCTGATTTCATCGAATTCTCGATAGATATAAAATATTTTGTAGTTTTCCGATATATTTAATACTTACTTTACTTATGTATGTAATATAAATAAATCAAATAAACAAGTCATTTATTTTATTCGAAAACCATTCTGGAAAATAGAATTGCTTCTTAAATACTTCCGGGTTGAAACTCATTCCTATATAGCTTATGCATGGGTGCAGCCAGGTTGGAACTCAACAACATATTAACCACCACATAAAATTGTTAAGATCGTATTCCTGGGATTTTGGATTACATTATTTTAGGAGGATGTTATCTAAGTATACATAATAGCAATCCATACCATGCAAAATATCATCCATGAATTTGCAAAATGTTTATGTAGCATTGGATTTGTTGGAAACATCAATGAAAAAAAGGAACAAAGTTTCAAGTTCACGCTACCTGTTGATGCAGACTAACAGGAGCATCTGGATCTAAAATCACTCAGATGATATTGCCTTACTAAAAAATTAAATTTAGGGGTTACCATATAATTCCAGATAGCGATTCAAAAGTAGCAGGGGGGGGGGGGGGGGGGCTCACATGACAAAAACTCCTCCGATTCTAATTTTAGAACTGGTTTTGTTGTACTGGTATCATGAACTCTGGAGCTAAAGATCAAGAATATTTCAAGTCTTGCCAATTTTGGAAAAACCCTTGAGCACTATAGTTTCTAGTGGACTGCTGTGCAACTTGCGATTGCCTTCCTGTAAGATAATTTTAGAAAGTAAGCAGACAAATCTAGGATTAAGATTATGCCTTACTATGAATGTGCAGGCTACTTTTGGGAACAGTTAGGCTTGCTTACCAAAAATCGTGAGCTCGTTAATTATACATCACTGAGAGCTAGTGGAACAATGTGTTCTGGCCCAATCTTCAGATTAACCCTCGTGATGAAGGAATCCGTGTACCATCAAGTATTTAAAAAATTCCCAGAACTTTTTATCCAAATTAAGTGTGGAGCAAAATACTATGCAGTAAAGCATTGTATAGAGACACTTGGACCACCTGGGCTCTCAAAGGCTATTCAGAATTTAAATCCACTAAGACTTAATATTTCATATCGTCAGCCAAATTGCAAAAAATATTCTAATTAATGTGACCGAACCACACTCCAGGTTTTGTTTTCAAATAGTTAACAGCCAGAACACAATTGCAACTACACTACATCTTGTATCAACAACTCAAGAGGATCTTCACAGGTTTTGCTTCCTCCAACATCATACTGATCACAAAACTAAAGTCGATAATGACAAGCAAACAGTAAATAACAAATAAGCAGTAAACCAGCATGGATCCAATAAAAAAAATTATTATAAAAAGAGACAAGCAAAGAATTTTCACTCACCAATCCCAAAGAGAGAACCGACATAAAAGATCTCTCTTTTCATTTATGGTCAGTTGCTACTGTAAAGGAACTAGTCCCGAGTGCTGCAACATACACTATTTGGTTGAAGAAAAAATCTACTGACCAGACCAGTTTTTTTTTTATGAATATGAAGCACATTATAAAACTCAATGTTGATAGTGTTTCCATTATTTTGATAACCATATACATGTTACAATTTCACACCAGCAAATATCCTTTCAAATCATTATAATTTTAAAATTATTCCTCTATAAGCCTATGCCCTAACTACCTAAAAATTTGTTTTTTGAAAAACATTGTTGTCATCTTACTGAAAAATCAGGGTAATAATAATTTTAAAAAATGCTTTTGTAAAAGATAGGGGAAAAAAATCCTATTTTCTATCCTATTAATATGTAATTGTTAACCTATTCTATTCCCTAAAGGAAACAGAAAAATATCTTTGGTTGGCAAACCAATACATATTTTTGTAATTTGAGGGGTAAATTTTTTAATAGTACAATATAAGAGGGTTGGCAATGCTCTCTCCAATCTATTGTGGTGCATTCTAAAACCTTATTATTGAAACATGTTAATACAACAATAATGTTTTGGAACTCTAGATGCATGATATGCATTCTAAAACCATATTATTAAAACATGTTAATACAACAACAACAAAAAGGTTTTAGAACTCTAGCTTATCCTTGAATAAGTATAACACTTCCCAACAACAAATTTTACCCAAAAAATACTCTTATTGGAAACCTATTAAATAAATTGTTGCAAATCACTCAGTTGAAAGTACAAGATTCTATGTAATAATTTCTTGAAGAGTAATTTTGTGTTAAGTGTAATCCCAATTATTTTAAATAATTTATTTGAAAGGCAAGGTGCTTTGTAATTAAAGTGTAATTATGTTACCATGGAGTAAGAACAATAAGTTTCCGGCAGAGAATAAAAAACTAATTTTATT
Organism: Linyphia triangularis; assembly: GCA_963978545.1. NCBI lineage: Eukaryota > Metazoa > Arthropoda > Arachnida > Araneae > Linyphiidae > Linyphia > Linyphia triangularis. The sequence continues at coordinate 40,370,912 of OZ021733.1, read as the reverse complement.
TTATCATACACACTAAAAGAATTGAAAAAACAATATTAAGAAAGATGGCACCATTTATTAATCAGACCTCTCCTCTGCCAGGAGAAGTGGTGTGCAACAGGTGTGAATAGTCAACAAAACACACCACATGCATCGTTGTCATGATGGTGTGCGACAAAAGACCAGCAGAAGTTCCACCACCTTGCACTGTTTTCAATAGTAGTATCACTACAACAAAACAGTCTGTACATTTGTCCAGATAGAAGCCCAGCAGAGAACAACATAGCTTCTAATGATGATGATGAACAGTATAAAAATATGATGTCATTGCAGAAAGTATGTATAAAGTGCAAGAGTTTTTCTTTCATGAATTATAATCTATTTGTACATCAGATCTGACTGTTTCCAATGAGTTACAAAATTGCATAATGCAATCTGCTCAGTTTAAAGTACTTTAAAGAATACTGTATATAACAAAATATAATTTTAACAAGGGAAGCATATCGTTGATCTTACATAAGTGTTATTCAAATGGCCTTTGTACTGAAAGGAACTTTTATTAGTTTATTCTGAAGACTTAGTTGACAATATAATAGTACATTTCAAAAACTTTAAAAAAAGACATTCTTATCTTCATATTACAATTACAAAAATTGAAAGGCTGATTTTTAGCTATGCGAAGACAATAAATGTAAACATAAAATAAATTCAGTGAAAGAAAGCAATTACACTTATGAAAATTTTCAATGACAAATGTTAATGCAAGCAAAACGTATTTAACAAATGAAAATTAACAGAAAAGAAATAGGGAGACATCACAAATGCACAGGAAGCCCCATTTCACCAAAACATAAAATCAAATTCAAGTAAAAATGACTAAATATTTTCCTGACATGAAATTCATCAGCTTCCAACTGACAAGTATATTTTACGGATTCTATTAGCTATACAGATTATATTTACATGACATTTCGAGAGGAAAGATAAACAAAATCATATTCAAGTGTAACAAATAATTCATACACTCCATAATCTCGCAGAGATTAGCTTCATATTAAAACAAAATCTGATTCAATTTTGCACAATATGGCTACAATGTAAATATTTAAAAATAATCAAGGAAAAACTGTAATAATTTTGGCTTTTTAAAACAAAAAACAAAGTAAAAAGGTTAAGTTTTTTTTTATTTTTTATTTCTCTCACTCAACTTGCATATTATTTCTTGAAGGTCCAAAAACAGGGAATAACATCTAAAGAACTCAAGTTTTCAGGAGGGAAATCTTAGTCGTCTAAGAAGTTTCCTTTTAATTGTTAAGTCTAAATTTTGTAACAAAATTTGTGTACATTTTAAAAATATGATTTTATTTGACTTTTCTTAACAAATTTTTTGTTGGCATTCAAAAGACTTCTGCCTCAATTCATTTGAAAAATCTTAGTTTGACTGAATGCCAGCAGTTCATTACCGGTTTTAAAATAGTAGTTAATATTTTAACCACTAAAAAGTAATACTGTACAAATCAACTTTCTATTATGTTGACAAATACATTAAGATTGGATTTAATAGTTAATAAAATTTAAAACTAAACATTGAAATTCAAAACAATCATTAATTAAAAGCTTTTACATTTCATGTTTATAAAACATTTTTACATGGAATCAAGCTACCTATCAATAGGCAATTCACAAGAGCATTTTCAACTGATAACTTCAGGAATTGTTCAAGTAATCAATAAATAAGCAAAGAATTTCAATTAAAGGCAACATTACTCACTTTCCTTTACTGAAAAGATAAGTGCTAAACTAAGCAAATTAAAGCTGAAGTATTGCCTCATTCCAAACAAATAACTGACATTGCAGCATTTATGTTTTTCCAACATAAAAACATTTTTAAAAAAAATCGAAAATGTACAATTGTAAAAGATTAGCTACCACAAAATTATTTAACATGAAATAAGGCTAGAAATTAAAAAAAAAGTATATCTGCCCTTTTTGAAGTCCTACAGTTAAAACATAATAAAACAAATGTATTTTGGCAACTTTGTGCATGTATACGACTTCATTAATGTGGACAAGCATAAAAACATAAATATAATGAGAAACGTAAATGCAACTGATCATACAAAATAATCTGATGTGAACCATGTATAAGATAATCACACAAAGATTAATTAACAATGAACTGAATTACACAAGATGGCAACTAACATAATGCTAACAACCATTTACAACTAATGATAATGTCAAACTTGATGGCTTTTCATATACATAAATGACATCTACATCAACTAAAGGCAACGTTTCATGTAGCCATACTGAGTCAAGTCTATGTGGTTGTTTATGTCCTCCTCAAGAAATGCTATGAAGAAAGCAATGAAGGTCAGCATACATGCCGCTGGAAGAGTTAATTGGCATCTCCTTTAAAGGAAAAAATGGCTGGACTGAGTTGTTTTTACAGAGGTGGCTGACCAGGAGGAAGAAGAGCATATGTTCCCTACGATATATTATTAAAATTCAATATACAGAAGCAAAAATGAGTCAGAAAAATATAAGAACTATATAATTATATCATTACATTATTATTAATTTCGGGATTTTATAAATAAACTAATTTTTCAAGTAGAGAAATTTTTTTCTACAAACTAATTTTTCAGTTCAGTTTTTCTTAGTAGGGATATCAAATTTGGGACAAATTAATTTTGAACATTTTAAAAATATGTTTAAATGTACAATTTTAAGTACCTTTAAAGAGCAAGAGATAAAAAAAAAACATTTTTATTGGCTATTTGGGACTTTCTCTGTCACTACATATTTTCTATTCAATATTCCTCAGTACAGAAACTCAAATAAGTGCAACTGCTATTTAACAGTTTATACAACACTTTCCCAAATACATCTACAGTAGAACCCCGGTTATCCGAAAAGCACGGGACCGTAACGTTTTCGGTTAATCGAAGTACCATAGAAATTTTCGGATAAGCGAGAATTATAGGAAAAAGTCATGTTTAGAACTAACAAGTCCCCCCCCCCTGTGCATAGAACTTCTTCCAGCTGCAGAATACTATGGATTGTCAAGTAGATTAACCGGTTCTGAACACTAACTTTCTGCTACCTTTGTTTTGCGCCGCGGAAATACCGGACTGCAACCAAGGTGACGTCAGAGCGAACTCTTCGCTCCTATTGGTCAAGAGGAGGAGTTCGGAAGCGCCACTTGCCAGTCTTTCTTGCCCCCCCCCCCCCCCCTTCAAACAAATGGAATAATCCAACCCTTTTGACTAGGCTCTTCGATACATCGAAGCACAAGATGATGCCACGATTGCAGATGTTTTATTGTTTAAAAGGTGGCGCGACAAGGCTGCATTCAAATGAACTAAAATCGAACAACAAAAGAAAATTACTTCTTATTTTGTTAACCCGAATGTCCTGTAAGTAAAACTTTAATGTAACGTAGTTGTTGCAATAAATTCTAGACTTCTATTAATGTTTTACTTTTATTTAATTTATTATTATACATTTTATCATCTACTGATAATTTTTTAATAGTTATGGAAAAAACGGGCTATTTGCCCGTTATGAAAAAATAGTTAAAAAAAAAGGACCATTTGACCGTTATGTAAGGAAAAAAAAACCCGGTCTATTTGCCTTTTTGGTTAAGCCGATTTTCGGATAAACGGGATTCGGATAACCGGGGTTCTACTGTATTTAGATTTAAGAAACTAATACTTTATATTTTACAATTCAGTATTATAAGAAATACGTTATTCAATACATACTTACTAGAGAAATTAAAGAAAATATTTAACATTTCTAATTTCCATAATAGCAATCGCCTCAATTGCTAACCATAAACTAACAATGATATTTCACCAAACAATTTGTTAATATTTGCAGATCTTTAAATTAAAATTATAAACCTTTAATACGACCTTACTATTTATGAAACTCATGTTTAGATGTGAAACTGAAGTAGAAAAAATCATAAATCATAGTGTGGTGCAATTGTCTTCAGTAACTTACTTCCTGTATAAGTTCTTATTACAATAAAAATTAAAACATGCATGATTAAACGTGAGGGATCATGCAAAAATATATGCATGATCACACACATATATTTATGCTCTAATCCTCGAGTGATGGGGACAACTGACGGTGGGCACTTCCTCGGAAGTGCTCAGAATGCATTGTCTTATGCGCTTTACAGGAACAATGTAGTTGCCATCATCGTCAATAACATGATCACATGGATTTGTGATTATATGCTCAGAGTCTATTTTACATTCATTGTACCTTTTTGGGAATACACCAAATTTACGAAAGTTAACCAGTAAATCCAGATCTAGTTTTTACCTACTATTTGCATTGCTTCGTTGCTGCAATAAATCTGCCAAAGCGATGTGGAAAAGACGAGAATCACGTTATCTAACACATCTTGTACGTGCAAAATATAAAATAAATGAACCGCTATTGCGCCACTTGGGATTTGTCAACATAAAACAAAAGAAACAGCTGCTTAGATCTTCTGATACTCATTTAGAGACTGTTCAGGTTTACTCCACAGTGTTTATTCAATAACCTCTGGGACTCAAATGGTTATTTAGCACAGACTCTAACAAAGGAAATAAGAGAAAACAATACAACTACCTCCTTCCGTTTCACAAACTAAGTAGGTTATATTTCTTTGAACTTATGAACAATCAAGAGTGATAAAATGTTTGGGATATTTTCCCAAACATATTTGGATTTTTGTTATAGTTTGATTTCAGAATCTTACCCATATTATTTGGCTTTTTTTCTTCTTTCTCCATAGACTTTGGAGTCTTAAGGCAGAAGTGGTTGGTCAATGTCATGGCCATCGGCAAATGTCGTTGTACACTGACTTGATAACGTCATCGGTGCAAGAATTCCCTTTATAAGACAAACAAAATCAAATATCTCAGAAACAAAATTAAATAAAAAGCAATTGATAAAACTAATTTCAATTTAAGTTAAAAATCTTTGCAGAAATGTTTATTTTTTCAAAGTACCAGTTCTGGTATAGGTTATAAATTATTTTGCTACCTTGAAATCATGAAAAAAAAATTAATTTATCTGGAGAATGCTTTAATAAGTTAAATATTCATTTGTAATATAATTCAGAAAAATCAAATGCAAGTGGACTGGAAATCCATGAATATTCATGACTTTCTAAGACTGAAGCAAATAATTTTCCATGATTTAAGAAATCAAATCACACACACACAAAAAAATAATAATAACGAATCTTACTAACACGAACATAGTAAATAAATCAATGTACTATAAAAAGATTTTTATAAGGTTTTATTTTAAATTAAGTAAAAAATCCTTGTTTCAGTAACTTCCAAATCAGAAGAAAAAGGGAAAATTAGTTTTCCATGCTTTGATATTTCAGTGTTAAAAAAGCTAATCAATCTTTAAAAATAAAGAAATAATTGGAAAAAAAAATAAGTCAATAATAATAAATTATATCATTAAAAATCAAATATTTTGATATTAACAATCCAAAACAGAAGAAAGAAAATTAAAAAAAAAAAAAAAAATGTAAGCACAATCTTATCTAAACTGTTTATTTCAGTTCTCATATTACGAATTTTTTTTCACCTATGAGACCTCACTCGTGTGATGTCACAAATGCTTTCATTGGCTGCGGTTTTTAACTGTGACTGTTGATGAGCTGAATAACGTCACGTTTAAGATGTCACAGTTAAGTGATTTTACTTAAGGTACTTGACCACCTTGGCTAAGAAAAAAGTCCACCAACGGGAGGAAGATGCTTTGAATGAAAGTGGTCTTCTTTTATACCGTCCAGGGATAGCAGATTAGCAAATTGTAAGTGAAAAAACTTGATTTTTTAAAAACCATTTGAAAAAAAAAGCGAGTAAAAACTTTAAAAATGTTTTTCTCGAAACTACTTTTTTTCAAAAGGCGGACACTATATCTCCAAAACTACTTGGCCGATTTCAATGATTTTGGTCGCGTTGTTCATTGAGATGTTTTGTATGCCAATTTACCACATTTTCCCCAAAAAAATTAAATAATTATAAATTTTTTTTAGCAAAAAATAGTGAAAAACAAGGGTGTTTTTTCAACCTTTTTTTTTAAACATCCAACATTTTTTTAATTTTTTGGAATTTGTGGTAAATTGTGTTGTTGTTTCTTATTCCACTTGATCTAGAACAAGTCTAGACCAAGTCCAAGAGACCGTACACCCAAAGAAAGTCTCGAACCAGCTCAGGGTTTTTAAATAGATCGCTCTTCTCCAAATCCAAACAGGAAAGCAGATGGTCGGGTGAAGATTGATGGGAAACACACTTGAGGCACACAGGGTACTCCTTTTGTCCCTGAACATATGCAAGTGTGCGAGTATGTCTGGTGATGGTGGTTTGTAATTTCCTGTCGCCCTTCAGCTCCAGGACGTTTTTGTTCATACCAATCATGAGTTGGTGGAATCCTCCATGTCTTGCTGTTGTCGGCTCTGACCTTCGAGAAAATTTCCCTAAACGCAAGATGACCACAATTTTCGGATGTTACAGCAGAGCCCTCCTTAGCCAATTCATCGGCCAAGTAATTAAAGAAGAGGTCTACATGGGAGGGTATCCCCTGCAGATGAATGACATTATGCAAAGAGTAAATCTTTAGTTTTTTCACAATGTCCATGCCGAGTTTGTCGGTAATGTTTCGCCATTTGCTCAAGAATTGAATGGAGCTCTTACTGTCCGAGAAAATCCAGATATCGCAGGAGAAATTATTGGAAATCATATAATGTAGAGCTTCGTTGATGGCTATCAATTCAGATCTAAAGACTGAACAAAAGTTTGGGTTTCGCTTGTTAAATTTTGTAACGCCATCAGGGGTTACAATTACTACTCCACTGCCTGTGTTGCCATTATCGTGTTTACTTCCATCAGTGAATATCTGAACTGCCCCTAATGGGGAACTATGAATTGTTTCTAAAGCCAATTGTTTCAGAAGTGCTGGATGCATGTCTTTCTTACTACTGAAAGACAGTAGTTCTTCATGAAAGAAAACAATTGGAAGATGCTCCAGTGGATTTAGGGTCCCCAAAAGGCAGGATTCAACATCAGGAAATAAGAGATTTTGGTTGGCTGCCCTGCTAAAGGGGCTGTCACTTTTGAGTCTTTGATTGTTTTTCCAACCCTTTAGATAGGAAGCAGTTCGATGTTGGTCTCCAAAGCTATAAAGTTTACTAAAATATCTTGAAATGTTGGAAGACCATCTCAAGCTCAAAGGTTGGAGATTTGCCTCATAAAGAACAATCTCATTAGGACAGCTATTACGTAGCCCTGTAATGATTCGTGCAGCACTTAGTTGGATCCTTTCGAGTTTCTTTAAATTTGTAGCAGATGCTGTTTGCAAAATCTGATACCCATATTCCAGAATAGGTCTAATAAGGGATGTGTAAGTCGTCCTGAGGGTAGACGCATCCGCCCCCCACTCCCTACTGGAGATGTATTTTAAGATGTTTAGCCTCTTTCTTGCTTTTTTCACTAGATGGTCAATATGTTTATTGCTGGTTAGTCCTGGGTCAAGTGTAAATCCAAAATATTTTGGATGTTTTTCATATACAAGCGGATGGCCTCCCTCGGGCGTCCAAGGTCCAGTACCAACAGAAGCTGCATCTTTCTCCTTTACCATGAATCGTTCATTGGTAAATTGTCACGTAAGGAACCTTTTTTTTTCGAAGATTCCGGTTGTTGTTTCAGATTTACCAATCTTGAGATTAACTGTCCACAGTGGGACACCATTTTTTTGAGGCCTCGACTTTGGCGTCCCCTGGATAGTTGTTAAAAAATGAAATTTGAAAAAAATCAAACTACAAACTCTATAAGTTTCAAATAAAAGTTTAAAAAAAATCATTGTAATACCTCATACAAAACCTGAAATTTTTTTTTATTGAAAAGGTATTTTTTTTGGCTTTCCAAGGTGGTCAAATACCTTAAAATGTTTAGAAATTCACTGTATTTTCATGTTTTTGCTCAACTTTCCATACAAGCGGAAACCCTGTATTTGTACAATCCTAAAATAGCTAATATTTATTTTCTTGATTAGTTTTATTCCAGTTTAAAAAAATACTTGAAGAGAAAAAGTTTCTAAAATTTGGCTTTAAAGTGAAAGATAATAAATAATGTGTAAAACTAAGCATAAATTTTGCATAACTAAACAAACTTTAGTAAAAATACAGAAAAGCGTGCATATCATAATAGCAATGATGATGGTAATAGATAGTTAATATATAGAGTTAAAAACAGTAATATTTATTTACATATAATGAAATGTAATATTTTATTACATTTTGAAAAGCTTCAGAAGTACTTATGGTTTAAGTTAGCCGTATGACAAACTTTTCTTCTAGTGTTTAATTTATCCACTACTAGAGACAACATATTCACTACTGAAGGTAATGGAGAATACAGCAAGGACATGTATACTTCTTTAGAAATGTGAATATACTGCACAAGTTTCTCTATTGTGTTCACAATCTCACAGATCAATTATTCTTTTAAATTGTATAACAATTTATATATTTTTATAACAATTTTGCCCTAGTTTCATTTGCAAGTTCAACCTCACTTCTAAGAATGCATTTAGCCAATTAAGATAATTAGCAGTATCATTGAAATGAAAACATCTCAAGAAACTTCCAACTTTATTTGAGAAACATAAATCAATTTAGCTGAAACAAAAGAATTTGAAACACAAGTTCCAATGAATCTCCATCAAAGGTTTGTAATGTCCTAGTGTGAAGTTTACTAACCGGTAGTGAAGTAGCCAACCGCTGATGTGTTAGGGAATCTAAAGTTTGGGGATGAGGAATTGTATGCATTCCTAATTTAGGACCTTCTTCATTTTTTTCTTCTTCTCTTCTTTTTAAACATGCTGCCTTAGGATTTAAATTTCTTTCTGTAACAAAGAAATGAAATTACCATCCTTAATTAAGACATTAATTTAACTGCTACCAATTATAAAAAAACATGACACAAATACTAAATTTTGTAATTGACATGAACAATTAAATATTTTAAAATATATAAATACAATACAGAAAAGTATCATAAAAAATCAAGGAACCAAAAACCAATGAACCAAAGCAATAAAAACCAAATACAGTCAAACCCTATTTAGGACTGAAATGGTTAGACCTGTACTATATACAAAGGGAAAAAAATTAAATTTTGATGTAAAGTAGATACAAGAAGATAGAAATTGATTTAGAGATTCAATACATATTATTCAAAGTGCATTTAAAGTGTTCATAGTAAAAAAAAAAGGATAATCTAATACAGCATTGCAATAAAATATACATTTTAAATAATTCAATAATTATGAATTAAAATATGTGTCAACATTATAAAGCAAATTAAAATAAAAGTTGAATACAAATGAAAAGATTGAAATGCTTACCTCTAACTTGCTGCTCTAAATTAGTTATAACATCAACTGCTTGATGTAGAATATTTAACTTTGTTTGTGCTTTATCAGCTTTGAGATGAACCATGCACATCCTACCCAGTTCTTTGAAAGCTTCATTGATATCCCTAACTCGAATTCTGAAAAAATAAATTTTCATGAGAAATCGATATTGAAGTGTTTTTTTTTTTAAACAAATTATTTAAATTTATAGGAAGATATTGAAATCGGAAAGAAGTCAATTTTCAGGCATTGTTAGACCCTTTAGCTAAATATAGTTACTAGAGCTTCAGTACATCATATGATATGCAAGGAAGGAATTTTTAAAAATGCTCATAGAACTTGCCATTCCAGGCAGGTAATACAGAGTTTTAAAGATAGATAGCACAACATGGACACCACTGATAAATCTAATAAAAAAATACACTTTCAGTGTATGCCTACCTTTCCCTAGCATTATTAGCTTGTCTTCTTTCCTTATCTTTTTCTGCTTTAACTTCTGGAACATCATCTTCATCCCCTGAACTACTTCTATAAATACAAGCAAACCCTTAAGGTTAAATAATGCAAACAACTAGATACTTTAGATAAAATCATTGCAAATAACATACACATACAAGCAGTATAAACCTTAATATAAAGCAACAATTTTTCCAATAAAATCTTCAGTAACACATTCAAGTGGCAACAAAAAGAAAGTTTTGGTGTTATACAAAATTCCCCTTTTCTAATTGCGAATATGTATAAAAACAAATTTAGAGATGGTAACAGAAAATAAGTACAATTAATTGAGATTAAAGTAAACAGATAAATTTAAGATATTACAATTTTACTACTTTAGAACACAAAAATTTACTACTTAATTCCAACAAAAGCATAAACCATGTGCTATGTTTAATGAACACCACACCTTACTTAAATACCCTCAGTTTCAGTATATATATGTTTCCAAAACAAATGGTAAAAACTCTCAAAGTTGTGAAGAAACTGATGTATCATAACAAGGCATGCAAATCATATTTTACTTGTTTGATTCGTTTCAAAACACATAACACTGCTCCATTTTAAAAGACAATTTACTGCCAGAAGTAAATATAAGTGTTTCATACAAGTTGGCAGAGGTCCAGGGCATCATTCAATCCACATCTTGTATCCCTTCTATAACTCTGCCTTTGAATAACACTTATTTGTGGATGGATGAATTCAACCATCACTCTCACACAGATAGAAAACCCTTGCAAGAACTTAAAGCCATTTGTTTCCAAGTTAAACTAATTTAGTACCTGGACAAAAACTAAACGGGCATGCCTCTTCAAATGACAACCTAGCAAATATCTCTCTCAAATCATTAGACATAAGAACTGTTATATGCAATAAGCTGTGGTGAGAAGAAGCAGATCAGCTGAAACAAGGCCACCAAAGGAGCTTTCATTTAAATTAAAAAATCTTAATATTCAGTGAACTGAAAAGATAATTAAAACAGCTTTAATTGCAACAAGCAATGATTTTTTGTCAATTCTTCTTAATTTCAGTAATAGTCACAAAAACTAATGTGTTTAGCTTTGTTCTCAGATTCATTAACAATTGAAAGTGAAACATAAAGAAGGTTGGATTTTTATTTCCAGATAAAGTCAAATTTAGTATTACAGTTAAGTTCAGGAAACAGTAACGACTTCAAGTATATTAAGCATTTTTATTACCCTTTATTGATAAATATTCATACATCATTGAGGTTGAAAGTTGCCATTCCAAATCTGAATTATCATGCAATATGAAGATAAAAGTAATTGACATCTTGATGCACAAGCACTATTTACATTTGTCCAGACAAAGGTTTTGGTTGTTTTCAGATTATCTGGTGCCATCAGCAACACGAGGGCTATAATGCGCCAAAACATTCATCATTAGACAAGCCAACATACATTTACAAACACCCATGCCTAACACGGGACTAAACCTGCAACCTCGCGGTCTAGAAGCTAACACGACACAAAGGTTTTGGATTTTTCATGCAGAGATCTTGCTAAGAGTATTGGGTATGAATATGTGATTTATACAAAATCCAAACCACGATTATTAATAAAGAAAAAAGGATATCTGTCAACCAATATTCCTTTTTCTTAATTCTGAACAGACATTGCATATTCATTTTATTTTAAAAAGAAAGATCACCAAAAAAGGCGCTTACATGAAATCTTTATTGCTAAATTTGTATGTTAAGAAACACATGTTGTTCATTTATCAGAGCCACTCTGTCAAGTAATGGCAACACAAAAGAACAATGACTCGAGAGGAAGGATACCAAAAGTTTAACATTTTAATTCTCCATGCAGAAAGTCAAACATTAGAATGTAAAAAATAAGTCCTAACAGCTGTGCAAAGAAGGATAAAAGAAAACTTTTCACATTCACTTGTTCAATGATTTACAAAAATTGATGAATTGCTAAAATGTGAGACCATGGATAAACTCTCTCACGACCTTGTTGATAAAAGTTGACCAAGTTGAAGAAAGGGTCAAAAAATGTTTCTTAAAAGATTTGGAAATTGGGACTACAACCAAAGCACTATCATCTAGGGCATAAATATTTCTCAAAACATCAATTTATCAATATAGGAAAAACAATACATAGGGATTGAGAGGAGAGGTGGGTGGGAGGGATTTAATTTACAAAAAAACTAGGAAAGTAGCAAATTGGTATATTTTTTTTTACCAAATCCGCATTGCTTTTCACAAGAAATACATTGTTTACGCTTTCAATAATTATCAGCTAATTGAGAAATGGAAATAACCACATAGTTTTTATAAATGAAAATCATACAATAAATAATTATATTAATGCATACTACCTTGTTCTAGACCGTTTAGTTCCTTTAGATGCTATATTTGTAGCTGTGTTTGTAGATGATGTGGAAGTTGGAGAAGAAACAGGAGGTGTACCAGAAACACTGTTGCCAGTGGGTGTACTGATTGTTGGAGTTGAATTCGCATTGGGTGTACCAGACTTTCCCCTACTTAATTCGACCTTTTCGATGTCCTTTACTTTGTCTTTTAAGTTGGGAAGAGAATCGGGAGGTAGGCCTGAAGACGAATTAGCATTAAGAATCATTTATAATATAATGATAATCAGGTTTATATGCAGTGAGAATTTTGAACTTGAGAATAAAGAATTAAATGATATTTTACAACTCCTCAAAAAATTATTTTAATCACTAAATTTGATTGAAAATTATATGTATAACAATGCTTATTTGAACAAAATAGCTAAGCAGAATTATATTAATTATTCAAGTCATTCCATCACAGGTGCCCTAGCAACTTTGGCTATAAAATATTATAAGATATGTATTCTAAGAAAAATCTAATATTCAACTATATATAAAACCAGATTAAATTTAGAAAATAAGCATCAAGTTACACTTTGTGCTACAATATCTTAGAAACTTTTTTTTAACTGAAAATAAATATTAGGCCACAAATTCCCAACTACCATTGTATTTTAATTTTACTAATAATTAATATCAAGTAGTTGAAAATCTGAAGATAAAAAGTTTACCAAATGGTTGAGAGCCAGATAACTGCCCAGATGATCCTGGTTGTGATGTTCTACTCCTCAACACATTATCAGACAGTGTATTTGGCCCACCCTAAAAATAAACAATGTGGATTAAAATAGAGCATGTAAAAGTAAATGAAAAGTATCAGATTTTTAATAATCTTTACACAAATCACCCTAACACATGAAAGAGAGTTTTTACACATGGTTTAATTTTAATCAAATACATTATTTAATTGAGTAAAAATATATTTAACCATGTACAATTAGTTATCTACAGATTTAACAGTTTACTTATATATATATATATATATATATATATATATATATATATATATATATATATATATATATATATATATATATATATATATATATATATATATATATAATTTTAAGATCTAGGAAATTCCAGCAAACAGTGCTAATATCCATTTAAAATAAAATTGTCAAGTTTCAGAACTGGCCTTTGTTATTTTTCACCCTGTAGTAATATGTGTGAACATAGAATATGCCATACATATGAAAAAAGTACATGTAATTTCATTAGAATATGAATAATTTAATTTTATAAAAGCCTTTAAAAATTTATAAAAGAAAAAATACTGAAAAGATACAAAGTTGCACACAAATTGCAGAGATTTCTTTTTAGTTATGTCATTCTGATAAAAGGACATAAATTACTTACATGAGGATCTAAGGAAATAATTGCAACACCAGGATAAGATTGTGGTGCAATAAGCCCATTGGAATGTGCAGTAACCGGGGAAATGTCATTTAATGTTGTAGGAGGCACTGGCTGGATCCCTGGTCCTTCTGCATGATTCCTCAATATATTAATTGCATCATCTAAGCGTTCTTCCATCACTCCACGAGACTGCTATGCAAAAAGAATTATTTTCTAACTCTGAACTAAAATTTTGCTTTTTCAATATAAAATGTGTATAAATCAAATAAATGAAGTAGTTATAATTTAAGTTATCAGAGGAATATTATTCTCTAACTGCGTATTTCTCCCTCTTTGAACCACAAGTCTTTTTGATGGATCGAAAAGCTACTAATAAGAGTAACCCTGTGTAGATTTACCCTTTCTGTAAGTATTCACCCTATCAGTTCGTCACCTAACAAATAAGTTTAATTATTCTGGCCAAATATTACAATAGGGAAACAAGATCAGTTCTGTGTTTTAACAAAATTTACTGTTGTAGTTGGTCTCCTCAAATGTTTACATGAATTGGTATTAACACCAGTTTCTGTAAGAAACTATAAGTTGAATAATTTCAATGTGCAAAGTAATTTTTGCTGCTTACCATCCCCAAGGTAAATAGTTTTTTTTAGTAAATTTGTTTAACAATTTTCAATTTATCTTCCCCTACTAAGCAAGAATTTTCCTGAGGGCTCTTAAACACATTTGCTTCAAATGAAGAAATATATCCTTTGAAATACCTTAAATTTTTTTCATTATGGGGTAAAATTAAGCATTTCAGGATGCCACAATGTGTGAAATACAGAAAACAGTTAAAAAAATTAAAGAAAAACATAGAAAATTGTTTCCAAATGCTCAGTTAGTATACTTCATTGTGGGGTACAATGAAGCATATTTCTGAAAATTTATAATTGCTCACTGCGAAAAAATATTAATGTTGAATACAATGGTCACTATTTAAAATTGTTTCTGCAATGTACAAAAACTTATTGCCATGCTACCCAAAATAATGGACAAACCAAAGTTTATAAAATTCACAAACAAAATTATGTTTCAAAGTGACCCATGCACACCTAAATGGTTCAATCTCTCATTAGGAACCCAGATAAAAACTGTGGCATGTTACAGAGCAAACTAAAATCAACACATATATTGTGTTCTTTGAGAAATCTTCTGCGACTTGATTTAAAAATTACCAAACTCAGAAATATAATTTCAGTTTCTTTTTATTTATATATCTTTGAGGCCGACCAAACGGTATAGTGGTTAGTGTGCTAGCTTCTAGACCGCGAGGTTGCGGGTTCGAGTCCCGTGTAAGGCATGCGTGTTTGTAAATGTATGTTGGCTTGTCAAATGACGAATGTTTCGACGCATTACAGCCCTAGTGTTGCTGACGGCGCCAAATAATCTGAAAACAACCAATCTACGTCAAACTCAATGTTTGAAACTTTTAAAACCACTCATGACAACTTTTCCCACTTAAAGCAATCTCACCATATGCTTCTACAAGCAATCGATACAGATTTCTTCAATTAAAGAAATAAATTAAAAGCAATGTTATGTTGTTGCCAGATGTCCAAACTTACGATATAATATTTTACTTCTAACAATTTCAACATAACTTTCTGGTAGGGGCATCTTTTATCAAAGGGAGGAAACTTGTTTGTACTCCCAATATATATATTCTCAGTTTATTACAATACCTTTTTAATAACATATATTTAATTAATTTATGATAGTTGCAGTAGCTAATAAGAATTCGGTAGTGCAACTAAGTGTTGAATAGTAAAACTTTATATAAAAAAATAAACTTCAATGCATTCCTTTAAACATTAGTCCACCTCATCAAAAGCTTGGTGCACAAGTAAAGTTGCAAATATTTTGAACTGAAAAGTAAAAGGTCTTGATTTAACTAGGAATGAAGATGTCTTAGCATTTCATAAGGGTCATTTCAATTCTATCGTCAAGCATTAAGACTTACTGAAAGATGGCATCAATGATGCTTGATTTATTAATTTATTAAGTTGAGTTGGAATTTTTTTAGCTCAAGAAGGCTATGCTGTGCACATCCTCCTTACAACAAGAGTATGAATTTCAAGGAAGAAATTTAATCAAGGAGGTATTGCAAGAGGAAATTGTACAGAGTATTGAGAATTAATTTTTTTTAGTATTTTGAGAATTATTTAATAATACAGATGGGATAATTTTTTGGCTTACATGGTACTAATGCTAAAAAGGTACTAGTACCATAATCATGCAATTAATATCAAAATCATGCATGTTTAAAAGGGATAACAAAGGAAACTTTTTTAAATTATATGTATTAGTTGGCATGGACATTTCAATACACTTTTAATTGTGTGTAAAAATGAAGTCTAATTTGCATCTGCAAAATGGACTCAAATAATTAATACAGGTTGACAAGTGAATTTAATAAGTTGCTTATTTCCAGAAATATTAAATGGTAATTTAGTACCTAGCAACGATGCATTGATTCCTGCACACACACAAAGTATTTTACATAAAAATATATTCATTCGTAAATGCAAACCAAATATTCAGTTACATCATTGCATTCATTTCGAGAAAAATGTTTCTCTATTCCCCTGATAAACAAGTAATATGAACAAAAGAATGTTTTTTAACTAGAGGTTCACATCATGTACAGAATTTGGTGCAAATATACATATTTTAAAAAAGCTAACCGTAAAATGAAAGTATAGCAAATTAAACAGACTCGCAGCAAAAACAGTAGGATCATCGTATTTGTTGATATGAAAAATCTGTAATTTACAGACCATAGCATGGTACGAAAATGTATAATTGAAACTTAAACTTTGGATAAAATTAAATATCCATGAAAGAGTTTCAAGGTGACACATTTAGAAATGATGTAAAAATGTAATATTTTTTTTTATTTAATCAAGATGTGTCCTTCATTAGTCATAAGCAAAATTTACTGTACCTCAGCATGGTCTCTGAGGATATGTATGGCTTCATCTATGTCTTCCAGCCGACCTTGCTACATATTTAAAGTAACATAGGACAAAGTGCAAATAATATTAATAAAAAACATGCAATTAAAAATAAATCATATTTAACAATACAAAATAAAAAACACTAGTAACAAGAAAAACTCACAGTTATAGGTTCAAACAATAGCATGCAACTAAGTTATATAACACAAAGCATTCACATTGTAAAAATTAAAACAAATATTAAAAAAACTAAATGTTTTACTATCTAGTCAATTTAAAAACATCTAAAAAATAAAGTATATATTTTTTTTACTTATAGGAAAATAAACAAAGTAAAGATAATTAATGGTAAACACAAAACAAAATTTGTAGACTCAAACCTTGAAACAGATTTTAGTTGGCTTTTCCTTCTAAACTAGTTCATATTTTAAGTGTCCTAATTTAAAAGCTTTAAATATTAAATATAACATTGATGAAATTTTGAGTATTACAGAACAAATTCTCAATTTGTAATTTTGTGCTAAAATTGCTGTGGAAATACTACGCTGAAAACATAGGTACCCAAATGTCAGTCCGGGGTTTTCAAATTAAAGCTTAAAAAAGCAAAGTTAGCATGTATATTACTTTCCAGAAGGTATTTTGCCTTGTTTTGGCTACCTAGTAGTAAAAAAACAGACTTAATAAGGGTACTTGACTAAAGCAAACTATTACTTACTGCACCCGATGTAACTAAACTGGTCAAAGATTACAAACAACACTATTCTAACATTGAATTGGAGAATGAAAGAAATGTATTTATACTTCTGAAATAATGTGCTAGAAAAGTATTTTAAGCATCAGGATTATGAAAGTTTGTTTGACATTCTATTACAAAAGCATGTCCAAATGCTCCAGAGCATTGTCTAGGGCTTGATTGATCTTTGAATTTATACATTATTTTGTGTGATACATTATACATAATGTTCTACCACTTATTCACATAAGCACTGCATGTTTTCTTTTCAATAACTCCTTAAAAATAAAATATAAACTGCTTACCAATGGAAGTAATGTTCTCTCTGAATAATCAGAGTTTTGAGAAGGTGCTGGATGTGTACCACTTCGAGACCAATGTGTAATACCTAAAAGTTTTTCCAACATTAATAAACTAAACAAGGTAGATTATTTATTTCCTGACAAAATAATACATTTAACCTACCAGAAAGAGGAGAGGGAGAACTAACAGGAGGAGCAGGGGCAGTAGAAAAGGAACTTCCAGGAGGTTCAGCCGAATATATCTGACAAAATAAGTACAATTATTTATTTTAAAACATTTCACAAATCAACTTTCTTCCAATAATTAAATATAAGAATAGTAAAAATTCCAAACTATTTTGTAGGAAACAAAACTTAATGTAAGTTAAGTAAATTTAAGTAGTTGAAAATAAAAACTAAGTTTAACAAAGAGCATCCATCAACCTATATTAATCTTTTTGTTACAATCCATGTTCCATCAAAGTTAGCAAAAACTTATTAAATGAAAGAAAAATCCCAATAATTGAAGAGGAATAGCTAAATTATTTAAGAAAAATTAATGAAGAAATAATTAATAAACAGTAGGTCTAGTAAACATTTGTACCTTTTACCAGAAAAAGTTTTAAAATATTGCAGGAAACAGCAATAATTTTAACTATTTTGATATAAAAGCTATTCTATAGCTCCCAATTTCCTTTGATTACCCAAAACCAGACAGAAAAAATAAGCAATTTTACATTTTTACAGGGTTATCAAAATGAACACACAAAAATTCCCATAATACTACCACGGAAAAACGATAACCGAAGAAAATGTAAATACCAGTTAAAATTATCACTGCCAGATGAAAATGCGCAGTTTAAAGATTCGTATGAAAGCTACACTTCCAGGCTAAACTGTTGTGAATAAAGTTTAAAAAAAAATTATAAAAGTGATTGTTTGATTGAACTGTTGTCAATAAAGATTAACTTATTAAAACTACAACTATTTAATATTGTTTTATTTTTAGAGAATATTTCCCCATGGTTGTAGTAGTATATATACTTTACGTTTAGCAATACATATACATTCTACAACAATCTAAGAATTACAACAGGCTGGTCACCTCTAAAGAGATGCATTTTAATTATAGTTATAAAATACTTCCAAACTTATTGAAAGATTACATAAATACTAATTTTTGCTACAGACAATTTTTTTTAAAGAATTGACCTAAAAATATATTTATGTATTCTTACAGATGCAAGCGCCTTTCCTAGGGTATCCCCAGTCTGTGTTGGTTGAGCCCCCCTATTTCCAAGAGGATCTGTGGAATTAATTGGACTTGGAGGACTTGTAGTTTGACCATAAAGAGGAGAAGCTGATGTATGGGCCATAGAAGTTCTATGGCTGGACGGGTCCCTGAAACTAGACATGGGTGGAAGACTATTTGCCATCAAAGATGGATCATGGCTAGCTGATACTGTGTTATAACCCTGCAACAGGCAATAAAATATATAAATTACAGAATAAAACATCGCAATAGATAGAAATGGATTTTTACTCTATATAAAAAAAAACCTTAAGAGTTTGATAAAATTTTGCTACTTTTTTTTGCAATAAAATGACTTTGCTTCCATTAAGTGAAAAACCAAATTTTAATAGTTTAGAATGCTTGGTTTTAAAATAAAAATTATTGATTATACCAAACTAAAAATAGGCAAAGTGTTTGTAATAGAATTCCAGATTAATAGTTTTGCATTAAAATGATTTGTAGTGAAAAATAATTTTATATAAAATTTTACATGTATTAAATGGTAGGCTAAGACTATGACAGTCCTATTATTTTTTCAATTTGCTCACAATTATTATTTAATGATTAACATGCTAACTATACAAAGTTAAAGTAAATATTTCATATTTTACCAATAAGGCAACAAAACAAATCTACACTAGAGTTATCTACTAAAAATAATTAATAAATAAAAGTTCTGAAGGTGAATCATTTACCATAGGCTCCGGTGGCAGATGCATAGTTGAAAAGGCAGAAGATGTGGGAGGTGGATGAGAAGCTGGAATACCAATCACAGAATTTGCATATGAATATGATGAGGACTGTAAACTTGGACTAGTTGACCAAGGATCTGGAGCTGCATGTGGACCGTCTAAAATAATGAATTACATCGAGTGAATACAAACAACTTTATCGAGATTGAGAAAAATTTAGAAAACCTTTGGTCCTTTAAAGATGGACGTTAATTTAAGTGTGCTAGTTGTTTAAGACCCAATAAAAGGTTTTATATGAACTTGCATTTTTACCAATACAACTCAAAATTGAAGATAGTTAAAAACTGAAGTACTAGGTTCTTTTCTAACAATTTTACCGGAAAAAAACTTCAATTATAAATGTAAAACTTCAATTATAGGTAACAATTAAATTATCTTAATAAATATGTTTTACAAATTTAAGAACTGTTAATAAAAAAATGAAATGCCTCAGTTTGTACTTGAGTATTATCAAAGATAAAAAAACAAACCAGACAGGGATATTTAAAAACCAGAGAATTTTAAAATTTAATCCATATCTGCAAAAACTAATATTTATAAGTTTAGCAACAATTTGAAATTATTTGTCAAGCTAATATTTTACCGTTAGATTTTTAATCACTAAATCACCATACTGGTATAAATCAAGGGCTTAACAGCTGTTACATCAGAGCTAACCATTGACGAAACTGCCTATCACATACCAGTGTAAATATCTGTAATAGCTATCACATTACAAGACATGCCCACTGGCTCCTCACTTACTTATCAGGAACATCACTCCAATAAAAAATCTAAACAAAATTTAATCTGGCAAATTCCACCTGTGCATTAATGGTACTCCGGAACATCTCCTGGCACTCCTCTGGAAATCAAATGCGATCGAAGCTCCCAGACTGCTTTAGCCAGACTCTCAAGTGACCACTTAAAATGTCTGTCATTCGAACATGGCACAAAAATTTACCCTACTCGTAAAAAATGCTGAGACCATCCCGCCTCACATTCTGAATAGCATCGGACTATCCATCAGATCCCCTTATTATCATCGATTTTCTGGCCGTCAACAACCTTCTGGAGTTGATCTGGCAAATGTCAGATCTATTGAGGATAAACAACAACAATATTACAGAAAGACGCAAAAAATAAATCATCATCATCACACAGGGAGAATAATGAAAGTCTGTACGTAAGCGTCACAAGGAATCAATCTAAAGAACGATTAAAATTTCATTAAAAAGGTGTAACTTTAACATGTGTAATAAACTAACAGACATATCACTTTTAAGCTGCTCTCGCCTATGAGGCCAAGTGCCCAAGTACAGTTTTTTTTCTCTTTCAAAAGCATTTCAATAACAACTTTGCAATTTGGGTACATATATTTCCACTTCTCTGTGTAAGCCCATATTATGCACTTCTCTAAGTAACCATGGTGCTTGAAATTTCATATGATGAAATTTTACTATCCACTGGCAGAAACCATGAGTTGAGTAAATAAACACATTGATATTTATAAAGCTAAAATGTATATTACAGAACGAAGATCCAAATTATACGACCTGCTTCAAAAACCTCACAGACAATCAGCATTAAAGCAGCACCAATGAACTAAAGGTAATATGAAATATGCACTCGAAAATGTTTGAAATAGAAACATGGATTTAAATTGAAAAACAACAGAATAGTGACATTTTCAAGGGAAAACCACAGCAAAGTCATTAAAAAACTACTTTTTTTGTTTTTTAACGACTGTGCAGTGGTTTTCCCTTGAAAAAGTCACTATTCTGTTGTTTTTCAATTTAAATTCATGTTTCAATTTTTTTGAAATTTTCAAATGTGAATAAATTCATTAACATTTTTTACAGTCAAGGTACAGCTCAAACTCGTAAAAAACAAAGCTGATCTTTGGAGTTGAGAAAGATGTAGATATACCAAAAATAAATTCTGGTTAATTTTGATATTGGTTTTCAGGTCTAAAAGGTGCTTAATAGCATAAGATTATTGGGAGAAAATAAGCGATGTTGCAGATTGAAAGCATCTACATTTATTTTTGCTTTAATCAACCAGGAGAGCTGACAAAGAAAAGACAACTTTCTAGTAACAAGTTCCGCTCACTGAACTTAACAGATTGGCTTGGGCTTGGCGTTGACTTGGGTTTTCTTCATTTTTTTTTTAGAAATTACTGGATCATTTAAATACAATTTAAGGAATTTTAAGGAGACAAAAATTTTTAGACCGACTATGACACCTGCAAAAATAAAGGCATTTCCAACAACCTAGAAAGGGATAGGAGGATGTAAAAATTCACATTACTTCTATAATTGCCTTCAGTCTAAGATAGTTTTCTTTGAGTCTAGGATATTTAGATTAATCAAGATTATTTTTCAGAAAACAATTCAACTCAGTCTTAGGGAAAAGTTTAGTTGACATGGGTCAGTATGAAAAAAGGATTAATTAAATTATTGGTTGTAAATGTCAGGGCAGCCAATCAAAGAGTTTAACTGTCTTGTTTACATATAGGGCTCCTAGGCATGTCCTCAAATCAAGTAGTAAATATTAATTGAAATCAAAGAAAATAGAAGTAAAAAAGCTGCATGCTATCAGAAATTTTGTAAATAGATTAGCAGTGATTCACGAAAATATATGTGAATACATACAAGTGTTTGAAGAACCAAGTTTCTTTCATAACACTATTATGAAGTTTAGAAATAAAACTATACATACCAATGAAAAATGCATCAGAATATGGGCCAGGCTTTGAAGAATTAAACCTTGAGGTATCTTGATCAAAACCATCAGAACCAAATGGCTGAAAAAGAAGAAAAAAAAGTTATTGTAATGAACATTATGTAACACAAGTTAATTACATTAACCAATAATTAATAATTTTGTCCACAATTAAATATTGTATCAGGAACAATATTTTTAATATTTCTTTTGTCTTACATGTGCACCAGCAGGTAGGAACTTAGATGGGCCATTTCTTTCTTTCAATTATGAATTAATTATTCTTGTTGAGTTTATTTACCAGTCAAAAATAAAAATATCTTGGTCAACATAAAAATAAATTAAAGTTGATCTTTGTACTTCTAGTCAAAGAATTTAAGATAAAAATGTCTTTTATATATAACATCAGAACATTTAACTAAAGTTTCATCTTAAAAAACTCAAGAGGCCAGAAAAATTTAAAATGAAACCACAATAGGTTCAATACAAATTCAAAGTAGTGTGCGGATACTTAATAGGTTCTGAGCAAACAATTTTAACTAGCAGGGAAATTTTTTGTCCATTATTATAGACGTCCATTTTTAAAGTTTAAATTTAGTGCTAAAAGCAAATGAAAAGTTACAACTGGTTCCCCCCAAAAAGGTATTGACAAATAAAAATAGATCCATGCTATGGGTTTATCTGCAAGTGGAAATTTGTTTATTAATATTTTTATCATACTAGCTCTCACCGAAACCATTGTGGTATTATTTTCATGCCTTGTTCATACAGTACTTAAGATATATATCCCCCCCCCCCCCACCCTTCCCCAACAATTTTTTTTTCTGCAGAAGTCCACTTTGTCTTGCCCACAGGTGATGTCCATGTTGTTCATTCTTAATTACCCTGGTGCTTCACTGACAATAATTTTCATTCAAGCAATTTAATGTTAGTTTTAGATATGTATGTCAGTAATCAGTAAATAAACTTAAGACTCAAATATTTGTTTCTTTTGACATAATGCAAACAGAAATACTAACATCGTAAATGGTATTATTAGTTGAGATGCAATACAGGGTTATTACAAAAGAATCATCAGGTTTCCGAAATAAACGCTTCAGAAACCCAATGATTCATTTGTAATAACCCTGTATTTTCATGGTTTTTTAGAATACAGATAGGAAATTAAATTTAAGAATAAATCATGTAACTGTGCATCTCGTTACATACAATAGTTCCTATTGAGATGCAAAGCTATTTTGGAGCGTTAGGCAGTGTGATATTACAATTTAAAATGGTTCTGAGGTAGGGTTTTTGGTGACTAATACAATTAGGATATAATGTCCATATGAAACCAGTCTTAAGAGAATTCACTAACAAAACTTCAGTTTAGGTAACTGTGACAAGGTCTGCTTAAGGTTTATCCATCAGCAATTTAAAAGAAACTAATTCATAAATTAAAGGCTACAATTAACCTTTTTCACACAGTTTTGGTAAATGAATTTTTATTTAAAATTAGTTTCATGACCCTTAATGAGTGCCTTTCAATTCTACTGGGATTCGTAAGTACCTCTTGTTTTGTGGTTCTATCTAAATCATCTACACGCTTGAATTTTTTAAAAATTGGTTTAGCTTAATAGGCTTGAATTTTTATAAAAATTCATTTGTAAACTATTAACTTGCAAACTCTGCTATACCTCTGTTTAATTTTATCCCTTTCAGGAAGAACCTTAATGAGCAAAGGCAAAAAACAAACATAAAAAGTAGTTCCTTTAAAAAAGTAATTTTTGTTTCATGTCATTACCATTCTGATTAAATTAATTTACAACTAATAATATATTTTGTAAGTCTGCACAAGAAACACAATTGTCATAAAAAGGAATAAATATAAAAAAATTAGATAATTCTTCAATACATATTACATAAATATATAATATCTCATTATATATTACATATATATAATATCTCATTACATATTACATAAATATATCTAATTACATAAATATTTATACCTCAGATAAAATCAAAACTTAACCACATCGCATATTTGAAGAAAAAAAAAAACGCACGAATGAAAACTTTTGAAACTAAACAAAACTTGCTCTAGAATGAAACCAAACGCAATTTGGAAGCTCTCCCCAAATCCTGTAAGAGAAATACAAAGGAACCGAGATGTTCACCATCAGTGGAATCAATAACATGTTGCCGTTATGGTCTTCCATTTGCTCCTAAATGGAAAGAATCAGAACAGTCGCATCTTTCGAGGCTTCAATAAAGTCATAAGAGCTAACCTTTCCTCTAATTGTCTTTCTTTTATGGGATCTTTCTTTCTAAAACACTAGAACCCATTTTACTATAACAATAGTATTTATACAAATATCTTTTCTTTTGTTAAATATTTATTACAGAAATGGAATAAAACTTTTGCACTCGTATCCCTTAGTAAAATAAATATAATATGAAAGAACCATTTTCATATGTATTTTGTCGGAAAGAAAACTCAGCGATATTTTCCAATAAAACGATCAAAGATTGCATCTGACGTTTGAGATAAAACAGCGTTTGCCATAAAATCTACATAATTTCTTCAGTCAAGAACACAAAAATTAAAGGGGAAAAAAACCTTTAGAAAATGAGTCCTTTAAACTTCGAAATAAACGATTATGGTTCGTTTAGATTTTGGTTCATCATAATACGAAATGTTTTATTTTTGAGCTTCAATCATGCATCCTTTCACGGAGCACAGTCTCATAAATTTAGTTCCAAATGTTAACCATAAAATTAGGCTTTTACTTCAAAAACAAAGCTGACATCAACGGAAGGATAAACCGCAACTTGAAAAAATTTGAAAGTATTGCTATATGCGAAGACACACACACTGATCGGACAACGTTCTGCCAGTTGGGTTGGTTGGTTGTTTTCAGATTATCTGGCGCCGTCAGCAACACGAGGGCTATAATGCGCCGAAACATTCCTCATTTAACAAGCCAACATACATTTACAAACACCCATGCCTTACATGGGACTCGAACCCGCAACCTCGCGGTCTAGAAGCTAGCACGCTAACCACTATACCGTTTGGTCGGCCTCAAATAGATGGGCTTAAGTGAATAAGATCTACTTGCCGTCAGAAGTGCAGATTCGTGTATTCGCAGAGGCACAACGAATAATATCCAATATAATTAAATCTGCATTTTTAAAAATATGTTGGTTAGTTTGTACTTGTACACTCAAATGCCTATTTTTATGCATAATAACAGCTACTCAGGCCAGGACCTACAGATAAACGTGGATTCCGAACCACAAAGAACATCCAAGCCTAACCCGGGATTCGAACCCGGCACCTTTGGCATGCGAGGCTAGAGTACTAACCCCACAGAAATCTCATGGGCTCAAACATGTTTCGAAAGCTATTTTTAGAAACAAGTAAAAGTCGGTTCATATCCCTAAAGACGTTATTTGATGTTTTCTTAAGAAAATAATCACTGAAAAACGAACGTGCATCCAAATAGCCCTAGGGTTAAACGTATTTAATCAATAACAACACCCAGCATCATTTAAAATTCGTCAGTGAAAATTACTTAATTTTAATTTTCTCCATGCTTCTCACTCGCTTGTAAAGTTACCTAATTATGACTTAATAGGATCATTAGATTTTGAGGTACATAATGAGTTTTTGTTGCCCGTTAGCCAAAATCTGAGTGCTCGAACACATTTCGCAGTGCTGAGGTCTATTCTGCCGTCATTAGTTAAAATGCCCTAAATACACAAACATTCAAATGCATATATTTTGACACTATCTGATTAATATAATTATATATTTCTGATTACCCACATAAAAAGTTTTTAATATAAATCCTTTATATGCATGACCAATTTTTATAATCATAAACAAAGTGGCCGACCAAATGGTATAGTGGTTAGCGTGCTAGTTTCTAGACCGCGAGGTTGCGGGTTCGAGTCCCGTGTAAGGCATGGGTGTTTGTAATTGTATGTTGGCTCGTCAAATGACGAATGTTTCGGCGCATTATAGCCCTCATGTTGCTGACGGCGCCAGATAATCTGAAAACAACCAACCATAAACAAAGTGCCGTTCCTGATGCCGCCAGCGTCTAATTTTAAATATTAAAAACATCTCTATGCAAAATACGCGGGAAAAATGAAGGTGAATTTAGCATTCACATTCAAATATCTTTTAATTATTCCGATTAAAAATTTTTATTATTTATTTACTAACACAATTTTGACAACAGGAAAGAGTTTCTTCAGTGATCGGTTAAATGCTTTTTCAGCGCGATTGAATGACGGCAAGTGGATTTACTAGTATTCCGTAAAAGTGATCTCTTAGTGACAGTGGCAGCCCCCAAAATTTGATAGAATGCATTGTTACTATCTACCAAGTTTCAACCTGTTTGGATAACGGCAAAGGGGTTAATTAGGCTTCCGCAGATTTGTCCGTCATCGACAACATACATTTCATTGAATGGCTCAAGTTCTTAGGTCACACAAACCTTTACAACAATAAAAAGATAAAATTTCAAAAGACCAACGCAAAATCGTCAAAATATGCATTGGTTGGTTGGTCTGTACGCTCAAAGATCCATTTTATGCACAGTAACGGCTAATCAGGTCAGGACCTACAGTTTAACGTGGATTCCAAACCACAGCGAATATCCATGTCTAACCCGGGATTCGAACCCAGCAAGTTTGGTATACGAGGCCAGAGCTCTAACCACACAGCCATCAGGTGGATACGTCAAAATATGCATTTTTTTATGGCTTTTTAACTAATGACGGCAACGTGACATCGACATGCATAATGTCCAATTTGAGGTCTTTTTTCAAAAGGAAAATTTAGAACATCAAAAATATTAGATTTTCTATTGTAAACTTTATACTCAAACGAGCATTGAGATGAATGGACTTTGGGTAAAGAATCAATTATTTAAAACTTTTATTTTTACAGATAGGGGTATTGACAAATTTACTTCCAACATTTTAATTAACGTAGAATATAGCAAAAGGAAGTTAGACGACTTCAATTTACTGTTAATTGAATAAGATTTTTTTTATAAGTATAATAGAGCATGTAAATGTATAAATAAACAAACATCTGGGCATTTGCATTTCTACCGCCAAAGTCAATACACTCGTCAGATTTCGAAATGTCATTAACGCAACGAAAATGAAAAGAAAAGGTTGGTTGTATTCAGATTATCTGGCGCCGTCAGCAACACGAGGGCTATAATGCGCCGAAACATTCGTCATTAGACAAGCAAACATACATTTACAAACACCCATGCCTAACACGGGACTCGAACCCGCAACCTCGTGGTCTAGAAGCCAGCACGCTAACCACTATACCGTTTGGTCGGCGAAAAGAAAAGAGTTTGTTGTCAAAGCTGCCAGCGAGATACATGTACGAAATTCAATGATTGGAAAAGAGTCTGCTCAAATTTTTTTTTTGTATTAAGACATTTATTTTAAATAAAAAATTATATTTAAAAAAAAAAACTAAATATTAAACTTCAGGACAATCTGGCAATATTAATGACAAAAAAAAAAAGACAAAAAAAAAAAAAAAAAAAAAAAAAATCGGAAGCCATACCTAAATTTCCAGGTATACTGAATAATAAAATTTAATCACATAAAATTTCAATTTAGATCGCTTTAAGCTATTAACCCCAAACGACGGTTTGGTCGTGAATTTAAACCGTGTTTCAATTATATTCGTTTATCATCTTTCTTCTGCGGGAAATTTTCTTTAATGCCGCAGAAATTAGCAATATAGTTTTATGGCATTGGGTTTTTCCAGCAACTATTTAAAAAAAAAGTATCTAACAAATGTACAATCAAGTTTATCGTACAACGAAAACTCAGCATTAAATGAGCAATCATAAAACTAGCCCATAAAACCATGGTTTTTAATAAATTCTTTATAACCTGGCCAACCTTTATGTACAACAGCGATATTTGTCTCACAGACCGAGTTTTTATAGTGTTTGACCACTACGAAGAAAACATCCAATCTGTGCCATTGACTATTTTCTCTCCCGAAACTTTAGTCCCGTGTTGGCATGGATGTTTGTAAATGTATGTTGGCTTGTCAAATGACGAATGTTTCGGCGCATTATAGCCCTCGTGTTGCTGACGGCGCCAGATAATCTGAATACAACCAACCCAAACTTTAGAGAATGCATTATCCTCGACAACGAATCTATCTGCCAAGTTTCAGATCGATTAGACGACGGCAAGTGGATGAATTAGTCCTCCGAAGACTTTGCCCACCACAAACAAAATCGAAATAAATAGGATTTAAAATTCACTTGCAGATAAGTAATATATTGAAGCTTTAAACAATTAACTTGTAACTATGCATCCTGTAAAGATGCAATTAATCCTTGATTAGGCGCCAAATGAGGACTAGAAATAGAAAACGACCTAAGTTCAAAAAAGAAAAACTTTCAGGAGAGCCGAAAAATGAAAAGCACTTGCATCTAGTTTTTAAGGCTATGACTAATAAGTACCAGATTGAATTTGAACTATTGCTACTGGAGAATTGGCACTTTGGGCGGTTCTCCACTTTGTTTAGCTAGGTCTTTAGGACATTTTTCCGTAAAAAAAAAAGATTTTCGATTTTTTTTTTTTTTTGGTACTTAGGTCGTTTGCAATTTCTAGTCCTCAAATGTTCCCCTCAAAAACTGTTTTGTCAATTTTTCAATAGATGGCAGCCTTAAGTTTTTTTTTTTATTTTTTTTATTATTATTATTTTTTTATTATTATTATTATTATTTATTTATTATTCTTACAGTTTTTTTCCCCCAAATTATTTTTAAAATATTTTTTTAATTTTTACTTTATTCCGTTCAGTAGTGCTATGCTTTTAATTAAAATAACCACTTACTATGATATTTGGTCACGAATTTAATGGTATGCACGAAAATTTGAATTTGGGGGACATTTGTCCCCTAAGCGACTAGCCGCGAGACAAACCAAGGGATAAATTAGGAGGTATACGACTAATTATAAAAGTTTGCGCATACTAGCTAAAGGCGAATGAAATAGTAACACAATCCCCAGGAAAAATTAAAACTTGCATATTTTCCAAATCTTTTTAAACAAACCGGGCACAAGCTTGTCATTGCAAGACCTTGGAATTTACTCATAAGAACACGTGTTTTGCATTCATAAAATCACATAGGACTGTCATCACATTTTAAGGACAAAATGCATAAAATTGAAAAACATAATGCTAATTTGTAATGGAATAGACTTAAAACAGTTAAGGACACTGTTTTGAACTGCATTTTTTTCTTCTTATCTCTTTGAAATTCAGCATAAGAATTTTGCATTGTGAATACTGATTCTCATATTTAAAGTGACTTGTATAATAATAGCACTACACTTATACTCGACAGAATTAACAAGTTGAAATAAAATTTGAAATAGAAAAACTTCATTTATTTTTATAATCCAGAAAAGTTTGATGAAAAATTATAGTAGAACATTTTTAATTTACCGTTTTTAGAATTTTTGTGTCTGCGTGGATATGCAGGGTGTTTATAAAATGTTGGACGCATTTTGATGTTGAATAATTCATAAAATAATGCAGATAAATTTAAATTGATAAACAAAACTAGCGGTGTGGAACATCGCACAGCTTTTAATTACACTATATTACTGATGTGGATTTGTGTCATTTACTGTTTTTATATTTCCATCATTCGTTTACGAAAAATAGCCAGTTTGGCGATATACTTTTCGATAATTCTTATATTATCCTTTCTTATAAGTGAAACTGAGGAGAGGAAAAAAAACGATCGGTGATGGGGATGTTTAAAACACCTTAAGTGACAATTTAGAGCAGTTTTTTTTAACAATCATGATTTTTTTCAATGGCATCAACATTATGCGCATGCGCGATTTTCACGAAAACCTTAATGGTAGGTCTCATTGTTACCACTAACCTGCACATCAAATAAGAACATTCTAGGTCAATTTGTTCGGGAGTTATGCTGACCACAGACATTTTTTTTTAGACAACTTTTTTGAAATCAGGATGCTCTAAAACTCCGAGAAATGCAAAAAAAAAAAAAAAAAATCACCGAATGCTATACTTTTATTACCCTATATGGGTAATTGAAAATAAAAAAAAGTACCAAATAAAAATCTATGAGTTATTCTATGTATAAATGCCATAAGTTTGTTTATATCTTCATTATTTTATGAATTACTCAACATCAAAATGTGTCCAATATTTTAAAGACACCCTGTAAATTGTATACCACAAAAGTACGCATGATTCAAGAGTAATAAAAAAAAAATCGAATTATGACTTTTCCAAACGAACGATAAAACGATTAATTTGTATCTTTTTTTATATTTTCGATTCGATCGAAACTACTTTCGAAAACTAGAGTACTGAAACAAAGAAGGACAGATGATTCAAGAGGCTATCAAAGCTAGTAAATACACGTGAGGATAGCGATGTAGTTTCCGGTCCTCTGGGCTATGGGTCGATCGAGCTGCCCTCAATAACTATCCGAGAGAAGTGACAAAACTGAAGAAATTAACGATTGGTGCCTATAGCATAGTCGGTCCAAGGACATAATTTTTGCTTACTTCAGTCAACTGCATTTTGGCTTTAACACTAAACCCAGGCGCGTAGTCAGGGGATGGGATAAGGGGATATATCGCATAGTCGGTCCAAGGACATAATTTTTGCTTACTTCAGTCTACTGCATTTTGGCTTTAACACTAAACCCAGGCGCGTAGTCAGGGGATGGGATAAGGGGATATATCGCATAGTCGGTCCAAGGACATAATTTTTGCACTTCAGTCAACTGCATTTTGGCTTTAACACTAAACCCAGGCGTGTAGTCAGGGGATGGGATAAGGGGATATATCCCCTCCCGAAATTATAAGTTGATCTTATTCAATCATAGATCCAATATGAATGTATCACATCGATATTTTCTATTATTTTACTAGACTCTTGAAGTTTAATGCTACAAGTGAAACAATGGTAATTTGATAAAGGAGATTAAAAATCCCAAATTAAGACATTCCTTTTCAACATTAGTGACCACTTGAAAAATTAAAGTAAAATTTTTTTTGCATACAAAACATAGGTTCAGTTCTAAGCTGCGTATTTATGCAATGGCTCAATTTTTGAGTAACTTAATATGTTTCATGCTATAAGACGTATTTTTATGTCGATATTGAAAGGCTTTATCACCAGGCCAATGATGTACTTGCAATCATTCACTAATGTTAGCAAACAAACAGCAACGTTCTGGACTATGTTTAACCCTTTGCACTCTAGCCCTTTTTCGCGCGGAGGGACCAGCAACTCGAGACATTTCGCGGCATTTCTGGTTCGGTTTGAGATTAAGCAATCACTTCACAGAAATTATACACGTCATTGGCCTTGCATCGAATTTCCGCATCAAACCTAGTAGTCCACTCGAGCGCAAAAGGGTTAATATTAAGAATCCTTGTTGTTTCCGAAAGTGCTCCTTATTGATTTCCAATGCAAACCTAACTGACTACGTAGTTTTTATACGTAATAAACAGGGTTAACACTCAAATCACAGAATGAAAATCAATGACTTTTAAGCACCTAAATAATGTTTTAAAGGACCGTCGAAATTTTTTTTAAGGTATCATGTCTATAAATAAATTTAAAAAAAAGTATATTCTAACAAAAAAGTTACAAGTTGGTGGACGAGTAAAACAAATACGTTGGAGAATTTTGATACGTTGCAGGTAAGTGGCGACCACGCGGGGATAGCAAATCCAAGTTGTGTTTTTATAAATTTTGCAGTTGGTCGCACAACATCCGCTAAAATTAAGGACTTTTAAGGACCTATGAATTTAAAGGACTTTTAAGCACCTCTAAGCATTTTCCAGCACTTTCAAGGCCTTGAAAACAAGTTCAAAAATATTAAGCACTTTTAATGACTTTCAAAGACCGTGAGAACCCTGATAAATTATTGGATTCGTGCAAATTTTTACTTGTTTTAAAGGGCGCAAAGAAAAAATTCCCAGGTATAATTATTTGTATATGCGAGATTGAATTTAAAAATTAAATTTTATATCACAACATTTGATTTCATATCCCTCCCGAAATAATTTTCTGGCTACGCCCCTGACTAAGCCTACCGACATTTTATACATACCCATTTCTACCGATGACGATCAATTGACCGCTTTTCAAATAAACATTATTATTTTTTCAGTTGATTATAAATGAGGGCCTAAGAGGCAAAGGAGTCCAAGTGATTTTTTATTGAATGGAGATAAGTAATTAATAATTCATAATAGGCATACATAAATTAAAATTCATAATAAGCATATGCGAGAACAGCTAGTAATATCTTCATTTCAGATGTTAGTATTTGAACAACAAATAATTTTCATAGAATTTAATATAAATAAGAAACTTTAAGGTGTATTTTCTCAAAAATTAAGAAAAGTCACTTAGACCCTCTTTGCTTCTCAGTCCCTCAAATAATACAGAATTTAGCATAGGCAATAAAATACAAGATAATTATCATGTAATAATTAAATAATATTTCTTTTTCCGGGTTTGACGAAGAATAACAAAAGTATTAAATTCCAGGTTTTCATTTAAGTATCAAAAGCGGTCATTTGACCGCTCAGGTATGTGTTAACCCTTTGCACTCGAGGCCTTTTTCGCGCGGAGGTACCAGTAACTTTAGACGTTTCGCGGGATTTTTGGTTCGATCCGCGGTTATGGATTCGCTTCAGAGAAACGAAACAAAGCCATTGACCTTGCATCGAATTTCCGCATCAAACCTAGTGGTCTTCTTGAGTTGCGCCATCCAATCATGTGGTGCCCGAGAGGCGCCGCTCGAGCAGAAAGGGTTAATTGAATCGAAACTATGATTTGGTTTGGCGCTCAACGACCAATTCTATTGCACAATAACGGCTTATCAGGCCGGGACCTAAATCAAGAGGAGAAGTGAGTTTTCTAAAGAATTTAGGTAGGAATTGTAGGGATAATTCCAAAAATTTCAGAAACATTTTAGGGATAATCTTTTAAATTTTAAGTATACTTCAAAAACAGTCAGGGATATTTCTTTCGAGACTGACATAGACTCCTAATACCGACATATCTTTCCAAAGCTTGTTTCAATACCGGTAAAAAACTGCTAACTTTCAAAAATATGAACTTCAAAAACTTTCTAGCAAAATCAAATTTTCGGGGGTTTTAAATTTTTTTTTATTAATTATCGAAAATTTTATTATATAAATTTAGGAATTCTAAGGAGAAACAAAAATTTAAGACACATAAAAAAAATGTATGAAGAAAGCGACCCCTGCTATATCTTAACCCATTTTTGGCCAAAGGTGCATAAGCGCACCATTTCAATGAATATTTTTTTATTAACACTGTGACGTATATTTTTAACTAATTTTATTTTTCTGCTATTTTTAAGGGTTTTGAAGATTTTTCTATAAAACATTAGTAATTCAATTGAAGTAAACACTTTTTGTTGAGAAATTTCAAAATACGCTAGTTTTTAACTTGCAACGGTTATTGACAAATTCGAAGTTTTGAAAATGTATAATTATTCTACTTGAGATTGATCATATGTTTTTATAATGGATTAAAATTGCAAGTTCTGAAAATAAAATATAATATTAATAAAAATAAATTATAACATTTTATTTTTCTTAAATGGTTGCTTTCAGATTATCTGGCACCGTCAGCAACACGAGGGCTATAATGAGCCGAAACATTCGTCATTAGACAAGCCAACATACATTTACAAACACCCATGCCAACACGGGACTCGAACCCGCAACATCGCGGCCTAGAAGCTAGCACGCTAACCACTATACCGTTTGGTCGGCTTTAAGAGCTTTGAAGACTTTTCTATAAAACATTAGTAATTCAATTGAAGTAAACACTTTCTGTTGAGAATTTTCAAAATACGCTAGTTTTTTAACTTGCAACGGTTATTGACAAATTTCATATGTTTTTATAATGGATTAAAATTGCAAGTTCTGAAAATAAAATATAATATTAATAAATTATAACATTTTATTTGTCTTAAATGGTGGTTTTCAGATTATCTGGCGCCGTCAGCAACACGACGGCTATAATGCGCCGTCCTTAGACAAGCCAACATACATTTACAAA
Organism: Linyphia triangularis; assembly: GCA_963978545.1. NCBI lineage: Eukaryota > Metazoa > Arthropoda > Arachnida > Araneae > Linyphiidae > Linyphia > Linyphia triangularis. The sequence goes on along the minus strand of OZ021733.1, from coordinate 40,336,337 downwards.
CACCCATGCCTTACACGGGACTCGAACCCGCAACCTCGCGGTCTAGAAGCTAGCACGCTAACCACTATACCGTTTGATCGGCATTTTTCTTAAATGAAATATTATTTTTTATGCACGACTCTTTTTTGTGTTTTAATGAATGCAACGTAATTTAATGAATGCAATTAATTATTTTATGAAAACGATACAACATTTTATAAAATTTATATGCTTGGCTCAAAATGGGTTAACGTGGTTTCCAGACCACAACGAACATCCATGCCTATCATAGACATATGCGAGGCAAGAACGCTAACCACACAGTCATCAGGTGGGCGAATCGAACATAAAAGGATCTAATGCTACGTGTCTACTATACAGCAAAATAAGCTCAATGAAATGTATATTATGACATGCTTATTAATGTTATTCTACTGGTAATTTAAGCACACTTAATTAAAAAAAATCCATGAAACTTTCTTATACAGCAAAAGAATTTCCTTCGATTACAGCACTATAAAAACGCACTTATTTTTAAATCCGTTATATTAACTTCGATTTTGTTTTTGTGTGTGTGGCTGCCTGGAAAATCTAATTAACTCACTTTCCGTCATCAGATCGGGTTGAAACTTGGCAAATAGATTCGATGTCAATGACAATGCATTCTATCAAGTTTTTTGGGCTGTTAATTGTCAATAAAAGATGACTTCTACGATCGTTTTGGAATATTAATAAACAATAATTAACCGATCCGATCATTGTTGAAACTCTTTCCTGTTGCCTAAATTGTTTTAATAAATAATAAAATTGTTTTAATCAGAATAAATAAGTTATTTTTGGACGTGAATGCATAAATTCACGTTCATTTCTAATAAATAAATTTCGAAAAGTATGTTGCCGTATATTTTGCTGATAGATATGTTAACACAAAGCAAACGCTGACAACAGAATCGATGCTATGTTAATGAATGTAAAAATTGGCAAAGCATGCAAAGGATTTGTATTAAAACTTTGTTTTTGTGAGTTATATTATTAACCCTTTGCACTCCAGGCCTTTTTCGCGCGGAGGAATCAGCAACTCGAGACATTTTAGGTTCGGCTGATGTTAATGGATTTGCTTCATAGAAACTAAACACAGCCATTGGCCTTGCATCGAATTTCCGCATCACACCTAATGGTCCTCTCGTGGTTTGGCATCCAATAGTGTGGCGCCTGAGAGGCGCCACTGGAGTGCAAAGGGTTAAGTTCATTCGTTGCTCACGTTGGCTACGAAAACTTTTTCCTTCTTTGAAAACTACTCATTTTTTACAAATTAATTTGATAATATTACTAGGGTTCCCACTCAAATCTCAGAATGAAAATCATAAACTTTTCAACGACTTTAAGGACCTAATTAATATTTTTAAGGACCTTTGAATTTTTTTTTTCAGGCATCATGTCAATATATAAATTTTTAATAAAGTATATTCTACCCAAAAAGTTACAAGTTGGTGGATGCGTAATACAATATGTCAGAAAATTCAAATACGGTGCACATAAGTGGCGGCCACGCGGGGATAGCAATTCCGAGCTGTATTTTTATAAATTTTGCAGTTGGCCACACAACATCTGTTAAAATTAAGGACTATTAAGGACCTCTAAGCATTTTCAAGGACTTTTAAGCACCTCTAAGCATTTTCAAGCACTTTCAAGGCCTTGAAAACAAGTTCAAAAATATTAAGCGCTTTCAATGACCGTGGGAACCCTGTATTACTAAGTTGAAACCTGTGTTTTGAGTTATTAACCTTTCGATCTGCTAACTAACAGAGCTCGTTTATTTCTCAAAACAGTAAAATATACTTTTTCGGACTTATTGTGAATGTTGTTTGGCCGACGTTAAGTTGTTTTTTAAGAGATATATAATTTATATTTCTGTTGCGTTTATTATGTTCGAGACGCATAAGATGCGGTCTATGAATGTTGTAAAGGCAAAATGATGTAAGCGACAATATTCGATTCACAACAACTCTTTGTATTGAGAATAAATATCATGATGCAATATTGTCAAAGAGTGTAAAGGTTTACAATCAAAATCCGATTTGTTTTCTTTAAGAAATTCTCTTTACGACACCAAGAGAAGTGTTTCTTCATAAATAAAAATGTGTAAAGGTCCATATATAAATGTGTAAAGGTCCAGCCATACTGCAAACAGATAAGACGTACTAAAAAAAATAAGTACTTGCTTTATACATGAAGTTGGTTGGTTGTATTCAGATTATCTGGCGCCGTCAGCAACACGAGGGCTATAATGCACCGAAACTTTCGTCATTAGACAAGCCAACATACATTTACAAACACCCATGCCTAACACGGGACTCGAACCCGCAACCTCGCGGTCTAGAAGCCAGCACGCTAACCACTACACCGTTTGGTCGGCTTTATACATGAAGTAATTTAGTTGGTTGGTTGTATTCAGATTATCTGGCGCCGTCAGCAACACGAGGGCAATAATGCGCCGAAACATTCGTCATTTGACAAGCCAACATACATTTACAAACACCTATGCCAACACGGGACTCGAACCCGCAACCTCGCGGTCTAGAAGCTAGCACGCTAACCACTATACCGTTTGGTCGGCTGAAGTAATTTAGGATTACTAGTTTTGCATACGAATAGATATATATAAAAAAAAAAAACGTGTTTCAAAACAATTTTCGATTTAAGTTTGGAAAATAATATAACCCATAAAAAAAAGTTTATAATATAAATCCTTCATATGCATTGCCAATTTTTATACTCATTAACACAGAGCCGAAAAAGTTCTGACTGCCCATGGGGATTCCTTCTAATAATTCCAATTTAGTTTATTGTGTACAAGTAACCAAAAGAACTTATAAGCGGCCGCTTGGAGGCAAACATTAGATTTCATAACTTTTCTGGCTGGCCATTTTACTTGGCGGATTTTTTTTACAACGTCTAGTTGTTTTTTGGGATATTTTTCGTCTACTCACCCGAAACAACACGAGGTCAAAAACAATCAGGGTTTTAACTATAATATACGCTGAGCTGTGAGGGGACGAAAACCGGCCTATGTTCGGTCAACATAATATATACCTACACTAGCAAGTTCTACCGATTTGATTTCGGACTTAGCAGTAGATCACTGCAGAGTGATCAGATTATTAGATTTCCAAGACATTTTCCTGAACCGATACATTTAAAGTAAAGCTAATGTTAGCTATTCAAAACCCAATTGAAGAAAATTTTTTACATACGTACAAATGAATTTCTTTATAAATATAAGTTGTATTAAATATTAAACGTTATTTATGAAAATTCATAATTACAGAGTAATATGAAATTAATAAAACGGAATATTACAAGTTATTTGAATTTTTTTATTTTTTATAGTTAAAAAAATAATTCCACAATGTAATTACAACTTTTCAAAAATTCCATGACATTCCCAGAATCGTCAGATTCTTCGATATTATCCAGTTTCCAGTATTTCCCCAGCTGCTGGACGCCCTTAAGAATTGTTTTCCCTTACACATCTTTGTCGTTAGAAAATACATCATTGGACTAAATGTAAACATGCGTTTTCAAAACTGGGATTTTGTGAGTTAAGTTATGAGAGCAGTAAAGTAAACAGTTGAATTCTGAGTATGCAGTTGAATGACCAGAATGTTGATCAATCATTCAACGTTGCACAACGTCGGTCGTGTGTCTCACAGATAAGTTGAAAACTTCTGTTGGCTTTAATCAATCATTAAAAGTCCTCTAACTAATCAGACGCTTACATCATTGGTCTCATCGAAAGGACATTTAAGATAAGGTATTTGAAAGACAAAAATAAACAAGGTCAATTAAGATCATTTTTGATTGCTGCTTTAGGGCTCATTTTGTGACGTCATTTTTATGAGCGATAATGCGTGTTTTTTGTTTGTTTTTTACACTACCGAGAAAAACTTCTACTAAAATTTAAAAAATTCACACAACCTTATATTACGCAAAATTTTGTTTTAAAAACGAATAAGGACATACTCAAATTCCATAACCTCGTCTTAATTCGAAACGAAAGAGGAAATATTGCGTATTCGATTTTTAATAATAACATCCATAAAAAAGTTGAAGAAGTTTAAGTTTATCGGATAATTTTTTCGTGCACATTTAAAAAATTAACGACTGCAAAACGATTTTCCGCAATAAATTCGAAGAATTACATTTTCCAACTATTTTGAAAGACATAGAGCGAACTGTGGATGAAATCCCTCCGTAAAATGCATTAATATTTTCATTTAGTTTTTTTTAATGAGTACATGAGTCTCTCAAAAATTAGTAAAATATTTTCGGAGCTATGATAATTGCTCGAAGTCCTTAATCCTCTGGTGCATTGTGTAGCATATATGCGACACAACTTTTCGTGGCGAAATCTTACAATAAAAAAGCTTCGTTAGCACAGGATGATGCATATAGGCTACACAACGGTTTTAATTATTTAATGACATAGGCACTAAGAATTGTATATTTTTTCATCGGTCCAGGGACAAAAAAAAAAAAAATTATTTCATTAAAAAGAAAATTAATGCAGTAGAGGTAAAAAAGGAGTACATTGTACAAATTTCTAATTACCTATTCCCCCCCCCCCCCCTACAGTGAAACGTCCTATATTATGTAACAAAATCTAAATCGTTCAAAAATGGTTAAAACAACTTTTTTGTACAACAAATTTAAGCACTGCAGGTTAAAAATGCTCCATTAAAATCTAAAAACAAAACAAATAAAATAACACCAATTCAAAATTCTTAAAAAAAAAAGTATAAAATATTTCAAAAACCTCACTGTTAATCGGGATCAGTGAAGAAATTAATCATCAAAATTTCCAACTTTTAGAAATTTTTTCTATAAATTATACTTTGAATATGTTTTAAAAATTTTATTGGGAAACATGTTATTTTATATGTTTCTTTGTTAAAGGTAGTCACTGATAAATTAATCTATATCCAACAGGGTTCCCACTCAAATTACAGAATGAAAATCAATGACTTTTAAGGACCTAACTAATGTTTTTAAGAACCTTTGAAAATTTGTCTATATATAAATTTTTAATAAAGTATATTCTACTAAAAAAGTTACAAGTTGGTGGATGCGTAATACAAATATGTCAGAGAATTCCAATACGATGCAAATAAGTGGTGGTCACGCGGGGATAGCAAGTCCGAGTTGTATTTTTATAACTTTTGCAGTTGGGAACACAACATTTGCAAAAATTGAGGACTTTTAAGGACCTCTAAGCATTTTCAAGGACTTTTAAGCACCTTTAAGCATTTTCAAGGCCTTGAAAACAAGTTCAAAAGTTTTAAGTACTTTTAATGACCGTGGGAACCCTGTCTAAATAGCGTCGGAGATGAAAAAGGGTTAAAATAGAGTATTGAGAAATAAGTACAATATCCCCCAAAAAACACATTTGAAAAGCAGAAGAACCACCAACCTCAAAAACACAAAAAACTTTCTTACAATAAAAAAATCATAAACATGATGAAAATTTTCAGCCACAAACAGTGATATAAAAAAATGACCAACCTCTGATTAGAACTCTCGGTTGTGACTCGCTTACGAATGTATGCTTACTTAATTTATTTTTAACATTTAAGTTCCGCTCCCATAAAACTTTACGCTGCTTGAGGTTGGCGCCCGTCTAGGAATATTAACAATGCTTGCGTTTAAACTAATTTATGAATGTTTGCACGAATATTCGAGTTTATGATTTCATTTGGATGGGTAGGAAATACAAAGTGGTGTAAATATTCATGCTCGTGTAATTTTCAAAATAGTATAGAGAAACTGTGCTCAAACGCTTGCATTTGAATCGTTATTAAGAATTTTTTAAGTAGGAAACTAAAGTGTTTCTGGTAAGCTTTTGTTTGGTTGATACATACATTTTAGAAAGTTTTTATGTGTGGGGGGTTTTAAAGGTTACTAATTAAGACGGGCGCCAACCTCAAGCAGCGTAAATTTTTATGGGAGCGGAACTTAAATGTTAAAAATAAATTAAGTAAGCATACATTCGTAAGCGAGTCAACCGAGAGTTCTAATCAGAGGTTGGCCATTTTTTTATATCACTGTGTTTGTGGCTGAAAATTTTCATCATGTTTATGATTTTTTTATTGTAAGAAAGTTTTATGTGATTTTGAGGTTGGTGGTTCTTCTACTTTTCAAAAGTGTTTTTTGGGGGATACCATAACTTTTTTTTAAACACTGGCGACTTCTCTTTTTTGAATTTGTCCGTTTCATCGTTTTTCTATTTATCCCCTATGGTAAACCTGGTACCAGGGATATTCATAATTCTTCAAACTGAGTTCGACGATACCTTACATGCAATAATTATCTTTAAAATTGATAAACCGAAAGTGGTACCAATAGCATACCTGGTACTTTAAACATTCATAATTCATCAAAACAGAAGTCCAACATGCCATATTTATCTTGGAAATTGATAAACCGAAAGTGGTACTACCTATGCTATACCTGGTACCTTAAACATTCATAATTTTTCAAGACAAGCCTAACGACACCCAACATGCCATATTTATCTTCAAAATTGATAAACCAGAAGTAGTACCACCTATGGTACACCTGGTACCATGAATATTCATAATTCTTCAAGTTGAGTTCAATGATATCTTGCATGCCAAAATCTACTTGAAAATTGACAAATTGGTTGAATGCGGACGGCAGAAACCATCGAAATCTACCACGAACGAGTACTAGAAACTTGTGTATGGCAACTCAACTCCCAAAACTTACAGAAATACGTTGCCATTGAGAAAGATCCTGTCTGCCAAGTTTCAGTTCGATTGGTTAGTTTGTACGCACAACGACTTATTTTAGTGCATAATAACGACTAATCAGTCCGGGACCCACAGCTTAACGTGGATTCCGAATCACAACGAACATCCACACCTAACACAGGAATCAAATCCGGCACCTTTAACTTACAAGGCCACAGCGTGCATCCCATTGAAAGTTTATACTAATAAATTGTTACAAATAAATATTACAAGTTTTTTACAGTCTAATAAATATTGCAGTATAAATTATTTTTATTATACCAAGCATTATTTTGGTTCACATAATAACCCATTGATATTTGACAAAATTTAAAATATTTTCTTAACAACAATTTTAAAATTCACTATGAAATTACAATTTTGATGATATATGATTCTACAATTTCATTTTACAACGGAAAGTAAAAATCAACACATCTTTAAAAACGAATGACATTTTTGCAAATTCCATTAGCCAATCGCAATGCGTGGTTCATTTAGTCCTCTGTAATGAGTTGACTGTGACGTCAGCTCGTATAACCTCCACATTTATATTTTGCCCATAGTATCTTGCAACAAAATGTGATTGTTTTCATTTTTCAATGGAGATTTCCCGAAATTAAAATGTTTTTGAAAGTTAACTCTCTCTAAATTGGTCATACAGTTCAAATAACACATGCAACTTAAAGAACAAATATTTCTCTTTAATTCTGTCTCTTCAAAAATTAAATTATTTAAATTTTAAAGATGTTATAAGCCATATAATTATAGTCCAATTCGTTCTCCTATACTTTAACATTACGTTAAAACTCACTTAAGCCTAACATGTCGGAAAAACTAACTTCCAAATGATAGCAAACCTGTTTGGCAACTTTTGGCATATATATCTGAACCTCAATTACAAGCTGATCGCCTTTATCTGTCGCCAAATTATGAAATGAAAAAAAGTGGTTTTAAATTAATTAAAAATAGAAAGAATTATTTAATGAAGTTCAAACCAGCGTAGGATTTTAAGTTGAAACATTCCCCATCCTATAATTCAATCCGTTTGAAGATCTATAGATTAGTTAGGGCTGTACGTTTGTCTAAATTTTTACATCAAAATCGGGCTAGAACTCGTGTTTTTATTTCGTTTTGGAATTTTCAATATTTTTTTTCTTCGTTGTCTTTTGTTCTAGGTACTCAATTATTTTTTCTGTGAAAGATATCACCGAGACGAATCTATGATATTTTTTGTATAATTATGTGAACTTTCGTAAGCGCGCTAGAAAATAGTCAATTTCGGCTTTTTCGCTGGAAGTTGTGCAGAGAATAGATACTTACTGTCGTTTCTGCCTTTTTTAAGGTTGCGTCTGATTGGAGTGCACTCCCATCATTAGTTAAAAGGCTCTAAATCCTCCCCCCCCCCCCCAAAAAAAAATTTCGATTTTGACACTTCTTAGAAAATTCCTTTCATTGAATGGCTCACATTCTTTGGTCACACAAACCTATACAACAATAAAAAATAGATAATTTCAAGATGCCTTTGATTTTTTTTCTTATTATTATTATTATTATTATTATCTATATATTTAATAGGCAATACGTTTTTTGGGGTTAGTCCGTCCACCTAAACTGCTCAACCAATTTCAATGATCAAGGTGTCATTTTAAAGGAAATAAGCTGTAGATTTGCCAAAACGTGCCAAAATAATTTATTAACACTTTATTAATTAGTTAAATTTCAATATTTTTTATCATTAAGCTACTACAAAGCCTCAATGATTTTGAATATATGATTGGCAACATCCTTACGTATGTAAACAACAAACCGGCTGCTCGGGGGTTCTACCAACCAACCAACCGTTGCTAATTTTAAAGCTATCCTTACGCATGTAAACAACCCGTTGCTAATTTTAAAGCTCTTTTTAAACTCTTCGTTTCAAAGTTGATTTTTTCTGTTTTTTTTAAGCATTTTTGTATTAGAGTAATTATTATTTTGAAGTATTTCTATCCAGAAAATGCTTCGCGTTGGACGTCGTTCTCTAACGGGGCGACTTATCAGAATAAATAAAAGATATTGGGACTTCAATGTAAGGGCATAGCTAATGAAGTTTTAAGTCAGAATGTTTTGCGGATAGTATATTTAACTTTCTATTATGAAACTTGCAATTTGGGTGTTTTCTCTATTAGGCCTTACATTAAATTTATAAAAATTTGGTTACATTTTTTATGGCTGGCAAACCTATTCGAGCGCAGCAAGATGTTTTAACCACAAATTCGAGCGGAAAAGCCGCTCAATCCGAGCGCAGCGAGACATTTGGGGGTTGGCGAGCGTTAGCGAGCAGGGGGCGAAGCCCCCTAGTTATTATTAACCCTTTAGCTGCGCATCCCGCGATTTCCAAGAGGATGCATTTTTGTTGTCTATTTAACTGTGAAACCCGCTCTTTCCCCGTTCATGGTTTCATTTTGGCTTGTCTGTGATGTTTAATTGTTTATTCAAATTTGGATTGACAGTTGCTCAAAAAAAAAAACTGAAAGTGGAAAAAAAAATTCCCAAAGAAACGCGAATTAGGTGCAAAGATTGCGAGGTAGGACTTTGCCTCGAGCCTTGTTTCGAAATTTATCATACTAAACTTCATTTCTATTAAACGTTTTGTAAGTATTTTGCATATTTTTATTAGTATATACGTTTTATCTTTGTATTTCATAAAAATAAATCATAGTTTAACGAAGATTAATTTTCAAAATTTTGCTTTTATATGATTATTCTTCTTTTCAATATTCCGACAACCTTTTTTATGATCTAATTCAATATTGAAAAAAAAAAAACTCTTTTACAAATTTTTTAGTATATTTTAACTCTAAAATATATGTAGATTTAAAATCTGTAATAAAAAAATACGCATTTTTTAACCTATTTTGATAAAAAAAAAAGTACGCAGCGAGAGGGTTAAAAGCTTTTTAACTTATGACGGTAGAACACCATCAAGTGAGTACACATTCATAATGATACGTACGAGTGTAAATTTTTAAATTTACTTATTTATTTTTTAGAACGCAATGAGTCTTTAAATCCTTTATATCCGTACCTCAGAAGTAAACTATCGTAAATACAGTTGTTTTAACATTGCACTTACCGAGAGTTTACTTCTGAGGCACAGATATTTAACCTTTGCACTCGAGGATTGTTTCGCGCGGAGGAACCAGCAACTCGAGATTTTCCCCGCCATATTGGTTCGGTTCGGGGTTACAGATCCGCTTCAAAGAAACTAAACACACACATTGGCCTTGCATCGAATTTCCACATCAAACCTAGTGGTCCTCTCGAGTTGCGGCAGCCAATCATGTGGTGAGTGAGAGTCACCTCTCGAGTGCAAAGGGTTAACTTCGATTTTGTTTGTGGCGAGCAAACCTTCGGATGGCTAATCAACCCACTTGCCGTCATCCAATCGAGTTGCAACTTGGCAGATAGACTCATTTTCGATGACAATACACCCTATCCAATTTTGGGTCACTAAAAGGCCACATTTACATCAAGTTTCTTTTGTGTTACGTCAGATCCAAATACCAAGTCTTACTCAAGCATGTACAATTTGGTGATATTTAATAACTGAAGCCTTACTGTTAAAGTTGACGAAATATGATGTAAGAAACACGCAATTTGATGTTTTTAAATCGTTCTTACTAACTTCGATTTTGTTTGTAGTGAGTAAAATCTTCGGAGGTTTAATTATTAACCCATACTTAGCAGATAGATTCCTTGTCGATGAAAATGCATTCTACCATTGTTGTTGCTGTTTTCATGGAAGGGAGGGAGGAGGGTTACTCAAGGGCACTATTGCATGTTTTCTTCGCAATGGTCACACACTATAATAACTCCATCCAATCTCAAAATCGCTTAAATAAGTTGCAATTGCACATAAAAGTTGACCATGCATATAAAGTATTTATAGTAAAAACTTGTTTTGATGGGTTAATTTTCTTGGATAAAGATACTAACTCTGAAATATGTAGCTTGTATGAATCTATAATAAAAATGTTAACATTTCCGTAGGTTACAATCAAATTTTTATGTTTGGCTGATAAATGACCAAGTTGTCCGTGAAAAAGTTATCAGACCAGACCCAGTCAATTGAGACGTCGAGCTCGTGATCGGTAAATCATGGGTTCGAGCCCGAGTACTGGCTAAAGACTGGCGGGTAGTTTATTGGGGGTTGGTGCCCTTACATTGGCGTGGATGTAGAGAAAGAGAGGTGATAGGTTAGATGTTGACCTCGCCATTTGATCGAGTTACAAATTACGAAGCAAAGTGGCTGTAATAAGCATTATGTCGTAAAAGGCAGCAGGAAAAGAAAACTTTGGTTAAATGAAATTACACTAGTGATTCGAGTAAACAGGAGTCTATTCTATATTTACTCAAGGGTAAGTTACTTCTAATATCCTTTCCTTTCAATAGTTTCATAAAATGCCCCTCTCTCCTTGTATTAGGTTGGTTGGATTTTAGATTTATTAGGCGCAAGGGCCAAACTGCGACACTCCTTGTATTAGGCAACAGCCACATTTCAACAAGACGAAATTATATTCAATTTAATTCATCTTACATTAAAACACAAAATAAATTCGGAATAAAAATTACCTAAATATTTTAAACTTAACCCTTTGCACTCCAGGCCTTTTTCGCGCGGAGGAATCAGCAACTCGAGACATTTTAGGTTCGGCTGGTGTTTATGGATTTGCTTTATAGAAACTAAACACAGTCATTGGCCTTGCATTGAATTTCCGCATCACACCTAATGGTCCTCTCGTGGTTTGGCATCCAATCGTATGGCGCCTGAGAGGCGCCACTGGAGTGCAAAGGGTTAAGTATAAGCTAGTTTTATTTAGAAAACTTCAAACGTAAGTGTCGCATATAAAAAAAATGTATGACTTTTTTGGAAGCTTATACTTTTTCATGTTCACATTATTTTTAAAAACTAAATAAAACACAATCTAAATAACTGCAAAACCACAATTTTGTGAAAAACGCATTTGAAAATTTGTCAAACCAATGAAATCGTATCAGAGCGTACCGTAAAATGGGGTGAATCGGAACACTTTTCAACTTTCAAAGTAAAAATCGGTTGTAATAAGATCGTTAAGGAACATATTTTTGACATTGAAACTTGGGTCTTACCTTCTTCTTTGGGGATCAACCCAAATATTTTTTTAAAAACTCGGACTTTAATATATTTTGAATTTTTTCATGGTGTCACCCCGCAGAAAGGGGTGAATCGGAACACTCGTTACATTTATGTCTGATCTTATTTAAATGTTTACAGAGTGACAAAAAAACAAATAATAATGCATTGTGGTAAATAGGAACACAAAATTATGATAAAAAAATCATTTAATATGACGGATAAAATTTGTGTTTGTCAATTATTGTCAAAACAAATCATGTTTCATAACGTATCAACTCTTCTCCTATAACTCATCCAAATAGTCTTTAAAATTAATAATATTTTTAATCTACTTGTATTTTATGTTTGCGTGCCGTATGACTGCAAATTCCTTAAAATATCTTGTGAAAGGAGAAAAGCATCCTCATTTGGGTTTCAGAAAATCTCTTCGTTCATGGGCGCTTTTTGTAAAACACAATTATATAGCAATAACCTTGTGGGTGAAAAACTTTGCTCACATAATCTTCATACATTTTTTCATATAACTTAAAGATAACGAAGTCATTTCAAGAAAAAACCACTGAAACAATCGGGTTTTCTGCCATGCGGAAACTAGGCTCCTCTACTGACATTTATTCAAACCTGCAATCTTGATTACTGTCTTGAAGGGAGTAATTAGACTCTTCTTCAGTCGTTGAATCTTATGTGGAACATAATCTTGCCAAAAACAGCTTTTTAATATCACTTTTCACGTGTTCCGATTCAACCCGCAAATCTCGAAATTGAGACGAGGCAAAACATAAAAATTCGTAAAAAAAAAAGTTTTAAAAACCAAGTTAAATTAAGTATGGCATGTTGTTGTGGATGTTTACACTTATCTAAAAATATATTATTTAAGTCTATAACTGGTACATGCTATTAATTACGGGATAAGTTTTGGAGAGGTTAAAACTCATTGGATTGTATTCACGCTGTTTCAAATTTTTTTTAAAAAAAGTACTGTTTATTAAACCCTACAAATTTTTTTTCAAGATTCCAAACATGATAGCCAAATAAAAAAATATATATAACTACTAAAATTGCTTTATTTGTGTAAAATAATAATTGCTTTGTAATTTCATGAAGTTTCGTTCCGATTCACCCCGCTGTTCCTATTCACCCCATTTTACGGTAATGCCTTTAATATAAATAGTAGAATAAAATGGGACCTTGCTACAGTTATCCACTTGTAGCATACAATAAAGGCGAGCAATTTATGACTCAAAGTGCACATAACGAAAAAATTACAATTTTGAAGTTATCTAGTTACAGCATTGAGGTGACGATATGGCAAACGTTAATTAATCCAAGGCCACTTTTTGTAGAAATTGAGCCGACAGTTTCAATGACGTTTTGAGAGTAGTTTCAAATGGTATATTCATTCAGGGGGAAATTAATGAGAGTCACTTTTCAAGAAACACATAAGAAGCCGCTTGAGTGGGTGTAAACTAAATTGAAACTTTGTTTTTCGTGTTTTTTCAAAACGAATCTGGGTGCATTTTGATGGTTCTTTCACTGAATCGTTTTTTTTTTTTTTTCTTCTCCTTTTTGTAATCAATCACGATTAATGAAATAATTTTGACGTAGTACGACTTATATATATCTTAATAGCACGTGACCTATCCTAAGGTTAGGAACCACGGCCTTCGAATTATTCAATAACAGCCAGTTGCACAGGTTAATTATTGCCAGTTTACCCAGGTTAGGAACAAAAGGATGACAATCCCCCCTTCCGATACTATATAATATATCATTCCAGGTCTTCGTTTTTGATAGTTTTTTCTGTGGTAGTTCCTTTTTCTGCCTTTACACAAAAACAAAATTTATAACCACTTTAAAAGGAAAAAACCCGAGCTACTCTACTAACGAATGATTTATTTACAATCGCAATTGTGCTATTTGTTAAATTTTTTTTTTTTTTGGGGGGGGGGGGGTCTCCACGAGAGGGAACTCTATGTAGAGGATATTTTAGTACTCTATAGAGGGAACTCTTTGAAGAGAATATTTTAGTACTATATGTGAGGGAACTCTATGTAGAGGACAGTTTAGTACACTATGAGAGACAGGGAACTATGTAGAGGATAGTATAGTACTCTATGAGAGGGTACTCGTAGAGGATATTTTAGTAGTCTACGAGAGGGAACTCTATATAGAAGGTACCCTATGAGAGGACTATGTAGAAGACGCGTCAACTCGGTTCGGCAATGATTCTCACAATTATAATATAATATTACTATTTTAAAGATGCAGTCTAGAAAACAATTTTCTTCGTTATTATAAATAAATCGGACTTGAATGTTTAAAAAAAACTCCATTGGATACTACACGATGGATGTACAGGATATGATTTCTCACTAGACCGACAAGCTACACGAGCCGTGGCGAATTTTGCTTTACAAATTAAGTTTTATTACATCTTTAAGCAATACAGAATACAATATTTAACTCTAGTGAAAACTTCCAAAAAAAGTAATTTCTCTTAAGAAATCCTAACCCTAGATAACCATGTCCCTATAGCACTAACTCCTTCTCACTCACCGAAACCTTAATTCTTACACATTTCAATTTATTAATTAAAATATTACTACTTCTCCTAAGACATACTTTGTCGAAATAAATAAAGGAAATATAAAAATAATTGTTTTTAATTCACTGTCTATAAGTCGAATGAATAGTTAGAGAGTAACACTGACTTAAGTTTAGTTAACTAAAGTTAAATAGGCGCAGCATGTCCGAAATCGGACCTTGCGCGATTAAAACTAACATTAAACTCAAACTAGGGTTAAATGCGCAGGCACAAATCCAAGTATCTAGAAATTACAATTCCAGCTGCTCGAAAAGAAACCTTGCTATCTTAGCGCACAATCTGTTTAAGTTTATTTCGCCAAAAGATACTTTTATTGGTGTGCGTGTGTATAAATATTTATGTCAGTCTCCCTCCCTCCTCTTTCAATTCATAGCATACCGTCTATCTTTAGTCGAGCAAGCCAACCCGCGCCAAAAAAAAAACTTTGGTTGGATATTGCAATTGAGGGTCATAAGTCACTGCCTGTAAAATAATCAACCATTAGGGGAAGATATCCCAGTAAGGTAAAAACAACAGAGTATCCTTATCTAAATAGATTGGGCTTTTAGGATAAGCAAACGAGCTATTTTTGTACGTAACGTCTTGAGATGCTTGCTTCAAGTCGAATCGAACCACCTTCATTGAAAGATCGAACCAGACAACAATTTTTCAAGTAGTCCAAGAAGATTTTCTGGTTCAAGATTTCAGTTGACATACCACATGACTATTATTGGCGATTATATGATAATGATTCTTAATGGATATAATAAAAATGACTTTAGATGAATTCCAATTATGTAATTAGCATAGCACGTTCATAAAAATACATCTGTTTGAAAATGTAGTTTGAGTAATGTGACCAGATTTTTCTACAGGGTGGCCACAAAATTCAGGGAAAAAAAGTTCCCTGATTTCCCTGACAGATTTCTAAAAAATTCCCTGATTTTAGGGCAAACTTTTTTTCAAATTTCCACAATTTTCTTAGGTTTTCCATATGTCTAGATACCCTGATCAAATAGAACATGCATGCTAAAGAGATAATATGCACACAAAAAAAATTTAATAGTTTTGCTGGTAATGAAAAGTTTAAATTATTCCGTAACATTAAACTTCTAACGATTACCACCACAAATCTCCGGGTAAATATCGCCAAGTGTCCGTGTCCATGAGCGTGCCTTAAACAATACAAAATTTCCCTGATTTCCATGAAATTTTAAAAAGTTCTCTGACATTTCCCTGATTTTTTCCAGAATTTGAGATCTCCCTGACATTTCCCTGATTTTCCCGGTTCTGTGGCCACTCTGTTCTATCTCCAGAAACTTCATCAGTAGTTGGTTTTCTTAATTAAAGAAGTTCTTAAGACGTTTTTGTTTTGTTTAGAAGCGGAACTTTGTAACGGGAAAGCGGGACAATTTGGCGGGACAGTCGATCAGCAAGGCCAAATCGGGACGTCTGGTCACATTAAGTTAGAGGTAACAGAGCTCAAAATGCAGAAATCGATGCCAAAATTATAACGTAACTAAGTTGGTTGTATTGAAAGTTTTCTGAAGCAAGAGCTACGCTTGGGCTATAATATAGGAACATTATCAAAGCAGGATCATGACAACTGAGAGTATAAGGGAGGGAGTATCTTCCGGGAGGTCTTTTAATGAAAACCAGTCCAGCATATACTTCTCGAATGAGAGCAAATACAGATAATTCCTAGACAATCGATAGAAAACTGTCACCAACGACACCGTACCTACTCACTCTAAAAAGAGATACAACAAAGACCCAAGCGGAAGCTCGATCCTGAGACCTCTTGCATGGTAGGCTAGCCTTCTACCTCCCGGATGTGTTTCCGGCATTAAGCAATGAACAGTTATAGTGTATATTAAAACAATACCAAAGACAAGCAATTTTTCAAATATCTCGTTGAAAACGCATTAATGAAAAAATATTAGGAATTAATCATTTTGGACACAAGTTGAGAGATACGAACGTGTACAAGGGCTTTCAGAACTCCCTAACTTTGAAATGACACAACTGCGAAACAGTGAGAGAAAGAGACATGTTGAATAAACAGGTAGGAAACTTTAAATACATTGATTTGCAAAATTAGTCATAATATTGAAACATGGCAAAACAATTGTTAAAAAAGGGCCCTTCCTATGATCCCTATACTGGATAGTGCAGCCCAAACTACCGACCACTTTTTCAGAATGTAGTGATTTTACAAGATACACAGACGGATTTTCAGTACCTCATATTCACCAGTTTAGTTTATTGACAAATCCGTCCAAATGAAAATAATCCTCATCAGTAAACCATATAGTGCCGTTATCAAATTTCAGGGTGGCCACAAAATTCAGAAAAAGAAGTTCCCTGATAGATTTCTAAAAAATTCCCTGATTTTACGGCAAACTTTTTGTCAAATTTCCCCAATTCTTCCAGAAGTGTAGATCAAATAGAACATTCATGCCAAAGAGATAATATGCCAATTTTCTTTAAATAGTTATGACAGCAATGAAAAGTTCAAATTATACCATAACATGGAACATCTAATGATTACCGCAATTCTCTAAAAAATAGCACCAAAATACAGATGAACGGGGAAACGTACCTTTAAAACAACCGAAAAATTCCTTGATTTTTACAAAATTTTCCTGACATTTCCCTTATTTTTTTCAGAATCAAAAACATCCCTGATATTTCCCTGTTTTCCAGGTTCTCTGGCCATTATGAAATTTACCCTCATCATTCAATTTTGCAAACCGATGTATTTAAAATTCTATACCTGTCTATCCATCATACAACTTGTCTCTTTCTTTCACTATTTCGCAGGTTTCTTTTCAAAATTAGGGATTCCTTTCTGGAAGACCCTGTATGTCTGCACCATTTCCAAATTTAGAAACTATTCCGCAATAGATTACATCCGACAAAATTTGCGTAACATTTTACCAAAACAAAAAAAACCTCGCCTCACAGTTTCCTGAAAATCCTAAAATAGTCAGTCGTAACAAAAAATGATTCCGCAATTCAAATATCATTCCCAAAAGATGAGCTATACACGTAACATTTCTACGCAAACTGCCTTTCAACAAATCAATCCCTTTCGCAACAATCCATGCCTTTCAAAACCAAATCCTTTCGTTTCTTCCAACTAATTACGATGTCCTTTGAAAACTACTCCAATCTCTACTGAAGCACTATGGGAGGGCCCTATCCAAACCACCTGTAAATGCCAAGACTGGTTGGCTTAGCGCTTCGCCATCTGTTCCAACTGGCTTGGACAGGGTTTCGCTCTTCTATATTCTGTTTAGGCCAGGTGGTAGCGAAGGTTTCCTTTACCAACCTGTTGAAGAAATCCACCTCTCCCCTCAATTTACCCTCCTGTACGGCCCTTCACAATATCGAAAGACAGCACGCCTTGCATAAATTCACGCGGGCATTTTTGGGGGCTTTTTTTTATCAAATTGTGTTCTGGTTTCCGGATTTGGTCCATTTTCGAGGACTAGGGAGGTTTTTTTGTTAATGTTTTCCCGTCGCAATTGTGTCTACAAGTAGGGAAACGTAATTTTTTTCATATGTTTCTTTTCCACGCTCTTTTTATTCTGTTTGCCTAATACAGGATGTCTTTTTTTGGTTCTCTGTATAAGTGATATGAACGAATCGGATAGATATGACCTGCTTAGAGAATGTATTTGATTTCTTCCAAATTGAATGTAGAATCTTTCCTTTTCATGAAAAAAGCTGAAAATGGTCGTAATAGGTTTTATATGAGGTTAGGTTAGGCATTATTTGGCATCTTCAACAAGACAGTCCTTTAAACAGTCCGGGAGAAAAATCTCACATGCAAACTCGTGAGATTTTCTCTCATTTACCATAAAGGAGGAAATTTTACAAGTGAGATATCATAGAGGTTGAAAAAAAATATCATATACCTGTACTACTTACCCGTTTCACCAGGTTAAAAATTAATTTACTTGGTTCAAGAATTAAGTTACAAATATTTAGGCCTGTTAAGCAAAATGCAGTGATTTAAACAGATATTACAGCTATCTTAAGATATTTTATAAGTGCCACTTCATTTCTAATGCCAAACACTATGACCAACTCAAAGATGGTAACGAATCATGAATGGGAAACTGATCCACATTTTCATCTCAAATGGAAGAAAACCTGACATCTTAACCTGATAAACTTATCAAGAAGACAAACTATAACCTGCGTTTGTGATGCAGGTGAAATTCGGATAAAAAAAAAGATAAATTTTAAATGAGTACTCAAACCCTCGTTCATCTGTTGATTTTGATACACCTAGTTACAACGGTAAGGTACTGTCTACCACAAAAATGGCTCCCGCCACACAGTCCCGTGTTGTCTTATGCAGTAGAAACAATAGCCCCATTTTCCACGATGGATTCTAGGAGTGAGACATCTAAATATGCTGTCTTGTAACCTCTTTGAAACGCCAATATCATAAATGCAACACCTACTCTAAATCGACTAGTCTTGTTTTTATAACCCCAACACCAGACTATTTGGCGGAAGATATTCTTATGCTATACTAAGCTTCAACTTAACTTGACATCACTAGACGGTAGATCGTCAAGGTGCTCATAGGTATTTAATCCATTTTGGCGGCGTGAAAGCATAATGTTCGCCAAACCACAACCCTGTAGAGAACAAAAGGCTATAAGGTTTGGCGAAAATTATGTCTTCACTCCGCTAAAATGGATTAACTGCCTATGAGCACGGTGAAGATCTATCGTCTAGTGATGTCAAGTTAAGTTGGAGTTTAGTATAGTAAATATCCTGGTTAGAAAATGATCAAACAGTATATGTGGTAGCCAGGAATTTGGTTGGAAGTCTATGGTACAAAGTAACACTAGAGCTATACTGCGCCAAATTCTCCGCAGAAACAGAGAATTTAATTCTACTGCGTTAAAGTTTATGTGCTAATAGTAAAATGCCGTACTTCACTTTCCGTTTTGATTAAAGCTATTGTTCAATTTACAACACAAAATTTAAAACATTCTCAAACAATAATTCTGGAAATTTTAGCATTAGGTCTACAGGAGGAAAAGACAGGCGATCATTCAAAAGTTAAAATGTCACCAACCTACAACCTAATAGTTCAGAAATCCTTTGTTTAGATTTCTTGACGATCACCCCCCAATTCAGACGACTTTTTTTCGCATTGCGCATTGAGAATTTTTTTTTAAGCAAATGAACCCGAGAGAGAAGAATCCATTACAAGCGCTGCAAAAAGCCGAGGATCATAATACATCATGTCCATTTTTTTCATTAAAAAGTAAAGGTCTTGCAGCAGAATTATTTGTTTTGCGAAGGTCTTCAAACAGCTGCTCTTTTCATGAGGTCGCTTATTCTCAAGTGAACCGGTTTGATAAGAAAAAAATAAATAAAAAGGATTGCTAGGAGTTCGTGAACATGATGAATTCATTATGTGACGTCACAATTCATCCTTGCAGCCCATTTCTACTAAGTTTGGGAGATATTTAGAATGCAAATATTAATTGATAGAGCACGGAGAAGTCTAAGCAATAAGGAAGTGCTTTTGTAGTTTTCAAAACGGACAAGCATCAAGGAGAAAACCTTGGAATATATATCACTGCATTGTGGACCTCGAAACATGCCTTTATATGATCTTACAAAAAAAATTAGGGTTCACCAAGTCGTACATATGGCAGAATAAACGCATTGCATGCGAAAGATGTCGGGATTGAGTCCCGTTTGGGCGTTTTGTAATACATGCAGCATTGTGACGGTTAATGTCTTATCCAGGTTCCAGGAGTTTACCCCATTTGGGATGCAAATACGGAGCAGTTTCTATATGAAGACCTCATTGCCTCCTGAAAATCCTGTAACAATATTTCGGCACAAAATAGCTCTAGTTACGCACAGAAATTTCTTAACCCTTTGCACTCGAGCGGCGCCTCTCAGGCGCTACACGATTGGATGTCGAAACACGAGAGGACCACTAGGTTTGATGCGGAAATTAGATGCAAGACCAATGACTGTGTTTAGTTTCTATGAAGCAAATCCATAAACGCCAACCGAACCTAAAATGTCTCGAGTTGCTGGTCCGTCCGCGCGAAAAAGGCCTCGAGTGCAAAGGGTTAATAAAACAATCAATTCAGAACTTCCTAATATCATGTAAATCACTCTTATAGATTAATACATATAAATCCGAATGTGCATACTGTAACTAGATATCTGACAAGTATGTTACCGAACAAAAGTATAGTCATGGGCAGTCACTTTGGCTAGAAAATAATCCTTACAGCAGGGACGCAATGAGTTTTTTAAAAAATTTATGTAGTAATTTTAGGGATAATTCCAAAAATTTCAGGGATATTTACAAAAAAATTTATGGATCATTTAAAATTTTTAAGGATAACTCTTAAAATGTTAGGGGTCATTCAAAAACATTTAGAGGAATATCGGGTTTTTTTTTCAAGAGGTTTGGAAAAAAAATCGAGGAATTTTCGGGGTTTTTAATTTTTTTTCAGGAATTATCGAGAAATTTAAGTACAGTTTTATTAATTTTAAGGAGAAACAAAAATTTAAGGAATGTTAAGTATTTTAAGATGAATGCTAATCTTGCTTCTCCCCCTCTCTTCTTAATTGGAACCGCTTATGCAAAATGGCGCATTTCTAAGTCTATTTGAAATTTTAAATACCTCACACGTGCAGTACATGAATTTTTAAAAAATTTAATTTCACTCGTATTGTTGTCTATGATTTTATATAGTACTTATAGTTGTTACCATATTGGAACAAAACGTTAAAACATCTGACCTAGGCGAGTGTAAAAATGAAGAAACGCCTTCCTTTCTTCATTTTTACACTCGCCTAGGTCAGATGTTTTAACGTTTTGTTCCAAATGGAGTCCCGCATAGCGCCTCATAAAGGAGAAAACTCGATCCACCCCTATCCAAGAAAACACTACAAACGAAGATGGACTATCACAAACACTGCCGTGTCTACTCATTTCTGCAATCAGAGATGTTAATAATTCATTTGGACGAAGAGACTGTCATAACTAGAAAATCCCAACTTGCAGGAGCCGACCAAACGGTATAGTGGTTAGCGTGCTGGCTTCTAGACCGCGAGGTTGCGGGTTCGAGTCCCGTGTTAGACATGGGTGTTTGTAAATGTATGTTGGCTTGTCTAATGATGAATGCTTCGGCGCATTATAGCCCTCGTGTTGCTGACGGGGCCAGATAATCTGAATACAACCAACCCAACTTGCAGGAAAGGCAAGGTCACTGGACTTCCACTCCTGACCACCCATCTGCTGGCTGAGGGGTTAGCGCTCTGGTTTCGCATGCCAAAGGTGCCGGGTTCGAATCCTAGGGACAGAATTTCTCCCATTCGAGGCACAAATGCTCCCTTTATACAAATGACCCAGCGATGTCCCAGCACAGTATAGCCTTGGTATAATTCCCGCGCCAAAAATTCTCCAAATACAAAAACAAGATTGATGAGCTACGTCTTGCACATTTGCGCCTTTAAAACGATTGGAATCACTGCAAGTTGTGGTTTAGTTATGGCGGATTTCAATTTGTGCACGGAAAAGGTTTCTCAAACGAAGAAAGACGCAGTCTAAGTATGAAAGTCAGTGATGAAGCCTTACAAATCTGGATTAGTAAAGAATCCATTGAAGGGAAAAGCAATTTTCGCTTTTCCTGCAGAATCGTTGGAATATTCGTATACAACGGTTTGCCATGGATGTTATCTGGAGCAGGATCTACAACTGTGCCGGAAGTTACAAACAATGAATAAAAATGGTATCACGAACGCACTTTCAATTTTTAAATATTTTACGAAAATATTTCGTTAAGTGAAGATCACCCATTCCAATTCATTGCACATATGATAAGTCCACAGAAACCTCATTAATAGCGGCAGAAGGGGGAAGTAACAAGTCCAATAATCCCGTAACCAATGGGTAGCAGTGAATTGGTTCGTTTGTACGTTCAATGACCTATTTTGTACACAATAACGGCTAATCAAGCTGGAATCTACAGCTTAACGTGGATTCCAAATCACAACGAACGTCCATGGCTAACCCAGGATTCGAATTCAGCACTTTTGGCATGCGAGGCCAGAGCGCTAACCCCACAGAAATAATAATAAGTTATATCACCAAAAATCAAATTTTTTGATATCAACAATGCAAAACAAAAGACGGGGAAAAAATTAAAAAAATTTAAACACAAACTTATCAAAACTGTTCATTTCATGAACTTTTTTTTTTCACCTATGGGACCTTACTCGTGCGATGTCACAAATTTGGAATTCAGAAATGTTTTCATTGGCCGCTGTTTTTAACTGTGACCGTTGTTTCCGTCAAAACGTAAATAAAAACATAATTGAATTTTTGATGAGCTGAATAACGATCATGGCGTTTTTGACGTCAGTTACGTGATTTTACTTTAAATGTTAAGAAATCCATGAAATTCACTGCATATCCATGACTTATGGCAATTTTTTTGCTCAAAATAACGAATTTCCATGACAAAATTTACCCAATGTCCAAATTCATGACTATCCATGACATTTCCTGACTTACCATATGCACAGAAACCCTGTACGTACTTGTACTTGACCGCGTTTATCCACACAATCTTCGGTTCGTCCAGCACTCTAACCAGTAAGCAATGATCACCACAAAAAAAAGTTAAGATTCAAAGATATTTATTTAAATGTTTTTATTTTGTCGTTTTGGGTAATTAAAAAGTTGATTTTAAAAAAAATCTACAATTTTTTGAAAAAATTTGGTAAAATATTATTTGAAGTTAAAATTATTTTTAAAAAATTCTAAAAACGTTTCAGAAAAATTAAAAAAAAAATATTACATGATTCTTCATGAGCAATTTAGGATTAAATTTTTTTTAAATTGAACAATAAGTTTTGGACTCACCCAAAAATAAAAATAGTAAAAATTTGAGAGAAATTAAAAAATTTCAAAAAATTAAAAAGTGCTATTTTAATATAGTTTAAACTAGAATAATTAAAATACATCTATCTCCAAAGCCACTTTTCAGGAAACTATTCATAGCTTTCTAATTTCCTGATTTCCCCCCAGAAATATGTTTAGTTGAAAAATTCGGAAACAGGGAGGGGGCAGGAATTTTCCGATGTTAAGGTTGATTGGTTTGTACGCTCAACGACCTATTTTTATACACAATGACGGCTAATCAAGGCCGGGACCTACAACTCAACGTGGATTCCGAACCACAACGAAGATCCATGCCTAACCAGGGATTCGAACTCAGCACCTTTGGCATGCGAGAGCAGTGCTCTAACCACACAGCCATCAGGTGGACATTTTCGATGTTAAGTTGTTCGATAATATTAATTAATAACAAGACAAAATTAAGATTTTTTTTTTTATTTCCTACCAGCTGTAGCTTTCAACCGTTAACAAACACAATAAAAAGAAAAAGTTTTCCCAAACTTGAAAAATAATTGTATAATTAAAATAAAAGTCGTTAAAAAAATTCTATATTTGGATATTAATAGACTAAGTGTTTCAAATTTTATTTAAGCCCCAACCAGTTTCTGTGTAAATGGTTGGTTTTATTTCTGGCGCAAGGGATTCACGTGGGCCATGCTGCGCCCCATGTAAATGGACTTTCAAAGTTTCAGACTAACATCAAAATGATTCTATAAAAGATTTTGATCTTTAAAGAAAAAGCTCCAGTTTCCTGGTGGTAAAAGGCACCAATCTCATGAACGGGAGAAAGTGGGTTCGAGCCTCACCCCCCGAATACCGGTGTGTATTACTCATTAATGTTGTGGGGTTGGCATGAGAAGATTTCGACCTCATATTCTTCTCGTAGCTCAAAATTACGAGGCACATTTGGCTATGTTAAGCACGTCATAGTGGCAGAAAAAGAATGCCAAAATTCAATACAATGCTGAACAAAAACAGTAATATCTTTTACAAGTTTCACGTCACAAGTTTAAATGCTGAGTTAAAAATTACATAATAAATACTTATCATAACTTCGAAAACATCAGCTTCGGGCTCCTACTTAGGGCTGTCGTGACAAGTTATCAAAAAAAAAATTCGATAAAGAAACTATCTCAAAATATTAATTAGTTCAGCTTTAAGATTCTATTTGGTTGCATATGATTTTTCTTCGAGCAAGAACTACAGGAGTACTGTATTTTGTCGAAACATTGTTGCAAAAAGATTTCATAAGTTAAGTTTGGCACTTTTTAACAATAAAAAAAAAAAATTCAGAATAATCGAAGGGACAACGTAACAATCGACCGAATCAACTCATTTTTAAATCATAGATTGCAAAAGAGAAACGAAAAGAAAACCACTTGCAGGCTCAGCGTTAATCTGTCTACAGGATTCACACTCAAATCACAGAATGAAAATCAATGACTTTTAAGGACCTAATTAATGTTTTTAAGGACCTATGAAAATTTGTTTTCATGCATCATGTCTGTATTTAAATTTTTAATAAAGTATATTCTACCAAAAAAGTTACAAGTTGGTGGATGCGTAATACAAATATGTCGGAAAACTCCTGTACGGTGCAGATAAGTGGCGGTCACGCGGGAATAGCAAGTCCGAGTTATATTTTTTATAAATTTTGCAGTTGGACAACATGAGTCAAAATTAAGGACTTCTAAGCATTTTCAAGGACTTTTAAGCATCTCCAAGCACTTTCAAGGCCTTGAAAACAAGTTCAAAAATATTCAGCACTTTTAAGGACTTTCAATGAACGTGGGAACCCTGGTCTATGATCAATGAGTTCACGATGAAAATAGAAAGAAGTTCCGGAAGGGAGCAACGTCTATGATCACATGGTTACGTTTCTCTTGGAATTGAAATTCAAAAGAAAACACTAGCTTCTTGAAGGGCATACAGTCTGCTTAATTACAAGATTAGCTCCCGACACAAAGCCTAGCGTTGTCTGTTAGCGTGGAAACAAGATTAGCCCAGTTTTCCACAAGAGATTCCAGCAAAGAGACATCTAAATCTGTGGTATTATAACCTTTTTGGACGCCAATATCCTGCATGCACACCCCCTATTCTAAATCGGCGATACAATTTCAGTATTAATTTATTATCATGTCCATTCATAAAATAATGTCCCAGTCATAAATTTTAATAGTATTTCATTTGTGTAATTTATATACACAAATATTTAATTATGAATTTAATAGTGTACGAAAAACTAGGTTAGTTTACCTTCAATTTGACTTTTGATTTGTTATAGTCTAAATTTAATTCGTATAATATACCACTAACTATGACATTCTTTTATGGACACCCTGTATTGTTATTGCGTTCGGAAATTGCCCGCGTTTGAAGGGTTAAAGACAATTTTCTAGAATAGCTCTTCTTTGACCATCATTCATTTCAACTCAGAAAGATCAGCTTGACCAGAAGGGAAGCAATTTGAATTTCCCTGATAAACGTCGGGGATAGAATATTTGTCTAACATGCAAGAGGTATCGAGCCGCGCATGCCCTCTGCAGCCTATTGTAGGTAAACAAGGCGACCATCGTGACAGGCGTCTGTTATAAGAGACTATCCCATTTGAAACGCCAAAGAACAGTTTCTCTTTGAATGATCTCCCAGAAAGCATTCCCTTGCACATTTAACTTGATCTAGGTTACGATGCAATATCGTAACTGTCATGCTAAGCACAAAAGTCGTCAATTCAATTGAGCCCAAAATGAGAAATGTTGGTAAGGGAATATCAGTCTACCCCTGCCCCATAAGACCTATAGCTATATTTTTTCAGTCACAATTTCTGCCAGACTTTTAATTAATAGGGCAATTCTCTGCTGTAAGCACGAGACATTTTAGCTCTTTTTTTCTACTCATAAGCAAATTAGAATTTTTCAATTATTATGAACCAAGCACTTATGCTTTCGTTTCATATAGCTCTATTTGGTGACAAAGTTATATGGGAAAATAATTATTTTAACTAGGTAATATGCATTTATATAGTCTGGCGTCGTGTCCCGGGCACCAGACGATATAAATGCATATTGGACCTAGTTAAAATAATTATTTTCCCAAATAACTTTGTCACCAAGTAATATGATACAAAATAAAAACATAACTATTAGATTCATCTTAATTTCATTATTCTTATCTGTTTACGAGTAGAAAAAAGAGCCAAAATGTTCCGTGCATCAGCCAGAGAATTGCCCAATAGCATATAAAATTTTACAACAGTCATTGCATCAGTAGCAAAAGTTTATTTAAAAATTTGAAGAAAAAATAACTCATTTTTTTTCCCTTTTGTTTTTTTTGGTATTAATTATAAGCTAGCTTATAAATACTTTTTTTTAAGTGTAATTATAAAAAAGCACTAGTTATTTTGGTTTCAACTGGTTGTTTAATAAACTTTTATTAGTGAATGTTATGCCGGTCGTAAAATTTCATATACATCAAAGCAATATTCCGGAAGAAATTGTGACTGAAAAAATAACCTATACCTTGTTTATTTACATCATTTAAAGAATATATATTGAATTTTTCAGATTTTGGGGAAAATTAGTTTTATGATTTTTAAAAAACACTAAGTGGAACCACAATTGCAATAAATATCCGTAAATATTATTTTTAATAGTTTGCATTTGCATTATTGACTACTGCAGATAATCGAAAATTGTTAGTTATATGTTATAATTTATTGCGCAAGACCTACCCGAAGGCTATAAGCACAGAGGTAGTATTTGCAGAGGTTTTTCTTTTTGGACAAACAGTTATTGTTTCGTGCAAAGAATGTTGTTTATTAGCAAAGGGGAAAAAAATTCAATTGGCAAATTTTCTTACCAACCGTCAATAATGGGTTAACTTCATGCACTTAATAACTTTTTAAATATTTCCCATGCAGATATGACCATTAAACCAATATTATACAGACCAAATTACAGAGGACCACTTTGAAACAGTAACTATTAGTCCAAAAAATACACCTCTGCAAATACGACCTCTGTGCTTATAGCCTTCGGGTAGGTCTTGCACAATAAATTATAACATATAACAGGGATGAAAGTGATCAGAGAGCAAAAAGGAGGAAATCTAAAAATTCGTTAAAAAAGCTCGCAAAAGGAATTCACAAAAATTCAACAAAAAAGTATGTAGGAAGGATGATTCAATAATTTTAAAGATACAATGAAATTTCTCATACTATAAAATAATTACATTTTAAATATTAGGAGTTAGTGAAGTAATCTGTGAGGAAAGGGGAGCTAAGAGGGAAAATCTTCTGTTTAGACATGAGGAAAAGTATACTTTTTCCAAAAAAAACCTGGTTCAGATCAGAAAAATGTAGATCCTCGAAACAGGGACAAAGAGAAGGGAAATGTTACATAAAAAACCAAAAAGGAGGAAAACTGTCATCCCTGATATAACTTACACTAACAATTTTCAATCATCTGCAGAACTCAATAATGCAAATGCAAACTATTAAAAATAATATTTACGGACATATATCGCACAAAAAGTAGTTTCAACTACTATAAAAATATTAAAGTTATTGAAGGAAAATAGGATGGTTTACTTTTGTGGAATTTCTTATTATTGATTTTGGTCGGTTAAATTGATAATTTCTAGCGCAAAAGCTACACGAAGAGTGTATAGTAATTAATATAAAAAGACGATGCATATATATACTTAGAGCAAGAAGTGGAAAACAGAATCCGTGTTTCTAAAGGAAGAAGTTTCAAGAAGTTTTTCCAAGGAGAAATTAACCTACATGGGCGTCTTGAATGGGAGAAAACCCTGAAAAATCTCACTAGGCAGTCCGAAAATCAACAAAAGAATGTCACAATCACCACCGTATTTATTCACTTCGATCTCGAAAAAAAAACAACATTTGCTTGCTAGGTGAGCATTTTGCCTCTCAGATGTGAAACCGGCCTATCAATTTTTAACTATGATTTAATAACATCTTCTTTTTAAATTT
Source organism: Linyphia triangularis (assembly GCA_963978545.1). Taxonomy (NCBI): domain Eukaryota; kingdom Metazoa; phylum Arthropoda; class Arachnida; order Araneae; family Linyphiidae; genus Linyphia; species Linyphia triangularis. The sequence goes on along the minus strand of OZ021733.1, from coordinate 40,307,843 downwards.
CGTGATATTTCCAGGGATGAATTTTTTTGATGCCAGACCCAAGGTCCTGTTCCAAGGATTTTGGAAAGGTATTTGTTGAGTAGGAGTTGGAGGGTGTGGAAGAGTATAAAGCAATATAGAACGGTTTTTTAAAATATTTTCAAGACAGCTTAATTATGTTCACTTCTACTTTGGCAATTAAAAGTTTTTGAATAGTGAAATCTAAATATATAGAATGTCACCAAAATTTGTCAACGTGGCTACATTTAGTAGGCAATAACGCCCAAGTACCAAAATTCCCCCCAAATTTGTTTACTTTAGCAAAACTGTAAAAATGAAACAATTTTGGAGCAATTTGACTCAAAATGGGTAATTTCGAGTAGGAGTATTTGGAGCAGAGACTCTGCACAGGGTCAGATTTAAAAAACCAATTACTATGCACTAATGACAATTTTGATTACCATCTTAATTAAATTAATGTCAAAATATTAATATTTTAATAACTAATGAGTTATTTAAAATTTATCATACTTTATGGATATTGATAGTTGCATAATAATTCAGCATTTTTCGGGCAATTTAGTAGTCACCAAATTTCGAGGTACTAATGCATATGCCTTGAGAGAAATAAGACCCAGGACACGCTAAACATTCACAACAGCCCAGAACATATTAACTCCATACTTCATCAAGGTGTTACTAAACAATTAACGAAAACGGTGGCAAACCCATTCCTGACAAAGCAACACCTTCCACCTGAAGAGGGTAAATGAAACCTGTTTCACTCATCCCATCCAAATGTCCTCAGTGTCGCATTTTGGGATAGCATATGCACTTGCTGAGGCCAGATTCACATGTTGCATCATACGGTGCATTTGGATCGCAATGCAGGCCATTCACATAGCATCTTGCGTGATACAAGTGAAAAGAAGCGGCCAGCTGCCAGTCCGGCCTTTCATTTGCACCTGGCACATCAGGAATCCACTTGGCCACTTTTGTCTTTTTTATACACTGGTGAAAGGGGGAGGGAGAGCAACCTGTTTTGGTTTTTTAAATACCATCTGTGGTCCGATGGCGACTGTTTACCATTTGGAATAAATATGCCGCATTCTTCAAAAATACTATAATATCGTTTCGTTTCGTTCGAAAAATGAGTGTTTAGACTCTTCCATCGCAAACCCGGTTAATTTTTAGTCTGAAGGTTGAATTAAAATTCTGGCATTGTTTTCCTTATAAATCTCAGACTTCAAGCCTCTGTAAACAAAAATTCATAGATTAAAAATTCGATGACTCGTTTGAATAGGAGTTCAGAGCTACACTGCCGTACGGAGCACAGAGGTGAAGTTTAACCCTTTACCTGTGATGCCCGAACTCAGTTCGTTGGTTGGTTGTTTTCAGATTATCTGGCGCCGTCAGCAACACGAGAGCTATAATGCGCCGAAACATTCGTCATTAGACAAGCCAACATACATTTACAAACACCCATGCCTTACACGGGACTCGTAACCGCAACATCGCGGTCTAGAAGCCAGCACGCTAACCACTATACCGTTTAGTCGGCAGGCACTCAGTACGTTTTCTCAAATATATTCCACAGGCAAGGAAGGGGTTAATAATCGTATCTGCAGAGGAAATATTAAAAAAACTTAATAAGTCAACATCAACGGCAAGAAGTTGTTCAACTTTAAACCGGCAATTCTCATTTTCAGCTAACTTATAGATACAACTTCTGTGCTAAACATGACAGTACAAGTGGACTTGACTAAGCCGAAACATAGTTACATGATCTGGACTACCGAAAGCAGAACAAATGTCTACAGAGAAAGCCTTCTAGGAGGTATTTTGAAAAGAAATTGCTCCGCGTGTGCCTCCAGCATGAAAGAATTGAACTAACACCAAGAAGTCCAAACGCGACAACCAGCCACAAACACCGTTGTACCAACTTATTTTTGAAATCGGTTATTGAAGGATATCACAGGGTAACGAGCCCGAGTTCTCTAGCATGCTATGCGAGCATTCTACGATTCTGATTTATGTATCATCAGGGTGTTTTCAAAAGAAGGTGGCAAAATAGATTGAATCTAACCACTCCGAACCTGGAGGATTGGTTATGTTTATCTTAGAATGCGAAGAATGTAGGAACATACTAAATAACATAAATGTAGTTGTTCCCGTAAAATAGAAGCTGTTTTAGTGCTCGTAAAATTAAAAGCTACATCCATTATGCGTACATACAGATGTTAAGTAAGAAGTATATGATAAGGAAAGTGGGTGATATAATTTAATGGTTTTTAGACTAATAAAAATCAATAAAGTGAGTATGCTTTTAAAAATATTGAAAAGTATATTCCTTTGAAACCATGCGACGATGAGAAAGTATTTAATAAATACTAGTAAGTTTCTAAATAAAATACAGAATTGATTCTGAGAAAATGGTACATTAAAATGAAAAATATGCAATTTAAGAAACAATATTTTAAGAAGCTATATGGAATTCGGTAAACAGTTAAAATAACTAAAAATGCACTTAGAACATATTGCACTTAATGTATATAATTTTAAAGTTAAAAATTAATGTATGGCGATATTTTTAAAAACACCTAAAATGCGATCAAAAGGTGTTTACACTTACGGTCCGTGCTGCCAGACGTAGTATTTTTAATACCACGCTGTTGTTTCTTTTCACATCAATGTTTTGACATAGTGCCTTTAATAGTACTTTTTGAAGTGCAGGAAGTTTTAATTTTTGAAGTACTATTAATATTTCAATAGATAAAAATTTATCAACATTTTTAACTATAAAAATATTAAATAAAATAAATTTGAATATGCTATGTCCAAAACGCATTGTGAAAAACTGCCTACTTAAAATATTAAATCATAGATCTGGTAACGCTGCTTACAGTCCCCCTTAATAATAATTTAAGTGAATATATATTTTACGAATATTTGCTCTCAAAGCAAGTACACGCATAAAATAAGTAACAAGTCATAAAATATCATAGATCTAAAAAGAAAAGGCCTGCATTCATATAGAGCCCTGTCAACAACTACCTTGTAACGAAGGCCAAAAGAGGGGGGTTTCCTAGAAAAGCGTCTACAAATAAGATAATTACTGGAATCACTGGATAATTACTGTTTTAAATCATAGATCTGGTAACGCTGCTTACAGTCCCCCTTAATAGTAAAAATATTACTAACAATACTTTTATCAATTGATACATTGAATATATTTCATTTAAATATGCTATGTCCAAAACGCATTGTGAAAAACTGCCTACTTAAAATATTAAATCATAGATCTGGTAACGCTGCTTACAGTCCCCCTTAATAATAATTTAAGTGAATATATATTTTACGAATATTTGCTCTCAAAGCAAGTACACGCATAAAATAAGTAACAAGTCATAAAATATCATAGATCTAAAAAGAAAAGGCCTGCATTCATATAGAGCCCTGTCAACAACTACCTTGTAACGAAGGCCAAAAGAGGGGGGTTTCCTAGAAAAGCGTCTACAAATAAGATAATTACTGGAATCACTGGATAATTACTGTTTTAAATCATAGATCTGGTAACGCTGCTTACAGTCCCCCTTAATAGTAAAAATATTACTAACAATACTTTTATCAATTGATACATTGAATATATTTCATTTAAATATGCTATGTCCAAAACGCATTGTGAAAAACTGCCTACTTAAAATATTAAATCATAGATCTGGTAACGCTGCTTACAGTCCCCCTTAATAATAATTTAAGTGAATATATATTTTACGAATATTTGCTCTCAAAGCAAGTACACGCATAAAATAAGTAACAAGTCATAAAATATCATAGATCTAAAAAGAAAAGGCCTGCATTCATATAGAGCCCTGTCAACAACTACCTTGTAACGAAGGCCAAAAGAGGGGGGTTTCCTAGAAAAGCGTCTACAAAAAGATAATTACTGGAATCACTGGATAATTACTGTTTTAAATCATAGATCTGGTAACGCTGCTTACAGTCCCCCTTAATAGTAAAAATATTACTAACAATACTTTTATCAATTGATACATTGAATATATTTCATTTAAATATGCTATGTCCAAAACGCATTGTGAAAAACTGCCTACTTAAAATATTAAATCATAGATCTGGTAACGCTGCTTACAGTCCCCCTTAATAATAATTTAAGTGAATATATATTTTACGAATATTTGCTCTCAAAGCAAGTACACGCATAAAATAAGTAACAAGTCATAAAATATCATAGATCTAAAAAGAAAAGGCCTGCATTCATATAGAGCCCTGTCAACAACTACCTTGTAACGAAGGCCAAAAGAGGGGGGTTTCCTAGAAAAGCGTCTACAAATAAGATAATTACTGGAAAGAGTGCACACTAAGGCAAAAACGGTGCCCCTTATTATTATTTATCTGGTCGGTTCAGTGGCCTAAACAGCGATCCCGCCCAACCGAAATTAAAATTCCCTTACACGTCCGTTCCGAATCGGGCCCGCTCAATAGACCGGAAGCCTCGTCTGTTTGAAAAAGGGGGAATTCGGGAAAGTTCGCATTATTCGCTGAACCATCTGGCTCGACACATAAGTTGCTTTGAAAAGCGACCTTGAAATATCCACCGACTGCACTCGGCTGTAGCATTACCCTCTGAATCCTTTAACTCGAACGTGTTCACACATTCCAAATCCAATGGGACTTGATTTTTTTGGAGCGAAGTGCCATCCTTTGGAGCCCTTCCCAGAATTCATTTTTTAAATGACCGAATTTATTTCGAACTGAAGTCGAACAGTGATTTGGAGTCGGATTTATTGTGGATAATTCAACTGCAAGTGGAAACCTGAAAACGAAAAGAAATTACCAATATACTATGATGCAGCTTCCTGAGCTTTATGCCCACCTGATGGATGTGGTTAGAGCTCTAGCCTCGCGTGCCAGAACTGCGGGGTTCGAATCACGGGTTAGGCATAGATGTTCAATGTGGTCCGGAATCCACGTTAAGCTGTAGGAACCGCCCTGATAAGCTGTCGTTGTGCATAAAAATAGGTAGTTGAGCGCACGAACCAACCAACCTGAGCTTTATCGCAAAAGACGAGAGTTCTTTGAACTAATTGCCAAAAGAAAAACCGATCAGGTGACACTACGTCAATGCGCGGAAAACTCAAAACTTCCCAGTCGTTTGTGAATATGTAATGAAAATATGCACAAAATTTTCCCGACAAAATTAAACCTCTTTTTCTGTTCGACTTCGACGGTATGGTATGCTATCATTTTATTTATAGGCAAATTAACATGAGTCCATAAAACTTGTCACAAGAAAAGCTCCTTCAGTTAATGAAGATGAAAAACTTTCATTTGAATTTTCTTCGAAATTTATTCCCGTGAACAAAACTTATCTTTCCTCAGGACCAGGACCCTTTAAATACTTCCGTAAAAATTAAAACAAACACGTGAACAAAGATATGTCTTAGATAAGTTTCTTTTTAAAACATGACATCAAGAAAGACCAAGTAAAAATGGCAAATATCAATAAATTGCGGAGGGGGGAAGAGAGAGAGAAAATCGAGGAAACATAGCCCCTCTTTCTTTACGGAACCATTAGAGATCGCAGGTTGGAGTTATGGCTTCTAATCCTTTTGACCCATAAGGCCCTTCTGTAAGTGCCAATGGAAGCGATCAAGGGTGGAGGTGAGAAAGAGATAGATATTAAAACCACACTTTAAAAAATATGCATTTTTGACGATGATATCGCAAAATTTTTACAGTTTGCTATACCTCTATTGATACACCTTGCGTCGCGATTGTCCAGTGCACAACTTGTATATTATCTGTTAGACGTTAGACCTTTTTTAGTGCTCCTTACCCCAAGGTCAAAAACGGAACACTTATAGAATAACTTATGTCTATATGTCCTTCCAAAACAATGTAAGTTGAATAACGCGGAAAATATAATAGGACAGTAATTGTCACACAGAAAGTTACTACATACCCAAACATTTGCAAAAATTTAAGCGGAAGGTTAATTAATAAATTAATAATAGAATAACTACGGAATTCATTAAAAACTGAGAAATATACAGAACATTTTCCCGTCTGTGTAAAAAAGTCGACTAAAAGTCTTAAACAATTATATTCTTTTGTGAGGTAAAAAATGGCTAAAATGCATCATTTTATTTTCACCTCAATCGCAATTCATTTTCTTTAATGACCACTAACTCAACATCCTAAAATATACCAAACTGTATCTTCAAGAGATTCATCCAAATTTTATCTTATCTAGCACTGGGTTGATTTCAAATGGTGTCAAACCTTTTATTGATGTCAAATTTAACCGCCCCGTAAGACTGCATCAATCATTTTTGACTAAGGTAAATAAAAAACAGATTAGTCTTGTCGAACAGACAACGAATTAAATATCTCAAAAAATATAAATAATGGAAGAATTTAATTTTTTTTTAATTTATAAGATTTTACAGGTAAATCTGTAATTAATAAAGTCAGTTATATATAAAGTCCGCTAAAAAACGTAAAATATACTTAAATAGGTTTAAAATACATACCGACAAGGAAGATAAACTTTGTTTTGTTCTGCAAATTTTCTGGCAGTACTTACATGTTTCGGGAAAACCGTTATAAAACAAATTCTGGCATTGTTAAACTTTTAAAATAAAAATTTAAATTTTTTCCCCCCAATTTAGGCGTGTCAATGCATAGATAATTTTAGCAGAATTAAACAAATTATAATGTACTTAGAATTATAAATTGCAGTTACTATATACTTTTATAGAGAATGTCAGTTTTTTTAGCGGGACGTTACTAACTTTTGTCATGACACCTCTAAAAAGTCATATATTTGTAATCCATTCTAGAATAATATAGCCTTTTTTATATTTTTATTCCTACTTTACTGGTAATATATATTAAAAGAAGGCTTGAATATAAATAACCCTTAAAATTTAATATTGTCTTTCTACGCCTTAGGTATTCTGTATAAATATATTATTTAAGATAGTTCCACATAATACCTAACAAAAGTACCTGGAGAATAATTGTAAATTTAATATTTAAATGCCAATAGTATTAATAAAAATTAAAAATTGAGATTTCCCCAAATTTAATTAAAACGTATATATTTTCAAATCAAAAAGCCTCTCATAGATCCATCCAAAAATATCCACCTTAACGCAATTTTGGGCTCAAAGTAAGATATCTGCCATGAACTTAAAAAGGGGGCTCCAATAATACATGAAAACTCATTTTTAGATGAAACTGGCTGCATCATTTTTCTAGACTGATATAAAATATTAAAAAAATCGGAATGTTAGTTTAAAAAAAATTAAAAAAGATGGGACTTTATGGGAATACTTACATTTACCCAAACATAGTTGGCACAGTTTATGGTTTATGTTAGAGATCTACGAACTTGATAATTGTCCAACTCATGAATAGAAAACACTTTTACAATGAACCGTGTTGTTTTGGGAATTTAAATTACTCACACGAACACTTTTTATGTTGCTTTTTATAAAATACTTTACCCAACTAAAACCAGAGCAGAATACAAAAAAAATCACAGTACCTGTCATTGTAAGTTGATAGGTAAACCATTCATATTTCATAAATCATCACAATCATTACATTTTTTAACACAACAAAAAAATCAAATTAAATTTATATTAAATCACCATACCTGATACTGCATGTTATAAGGTAAACCATTGTCGCAAACCATGCCTACTGAGGCACCAGCACTTCCCCGAAGTTCGGGAAAGTTTAGCTGGCCCATCAGACTAGCAGCATTATTCTCAAAAGTAAACATTTAAAAAACTCTTCAAATTCACAAAAACAAACGTCCAGCATCGAAATCGAAACTAAAGCGCGTCATTTTATCACAAAAAACAAAAACCGCGATCAGGCCATGTCAACGTTGGACCAGCGTCGAAGTTGCGTTTGGCCGCGGTTGCGTTCGGTTTCTGCTGCCGGAAGAAACGGTCTTCCAACCATGATACTCACGGCCGGGTTACCACTTCTAACTTCCCGCATTTCGCCGCCAAATCGTGGCGCCAATGCACTAAGCAATGAATAGAAGAGATTTCTCATTTTAGAAATTTATGGATTCATGGGAGACAAGATCTTGATAGATTATTGACAGTTATGTTGAAGTTAATTTCACAGTACAGGGAGGTCATAATTAGCACTTGTTTAGAACTTGTTCTATTGAACATAATTTCATAAAATTTGGTAAACATATTACTAGAACTAGACCATTAGAAAATGATATCTGAAGGAAAAAATAATCATCAGATCAAATTTTACGCCAAGATGAGATAAGGGAGCTAATGAAAGTTACTTTTACAGGCTGAGTTTTACCGAGAAAGTTGTGACAAATTTTCACGTTAAGATGGAAATACGGTGCTTATGAGTTAATGGGAGTTAACTTTACAGGCTGAACTTCACTGCGTAAGTTGTGAATGACCGTTTTAGACCAAAAACGAAATAATCCACTAAAGTTTTGAATACCTCCATTATAGTTCTTGATATGTCATTTGTGAAAATAATCTTTTCTTTTTTATTTTAAACATAATTTCCTGATGGTAAATAAAGTATTAAGAAGATTTGTGAATCTTCTAAGCTTCTAGACTGCTCTTAATATATTTTCATAAATTTGGTTTGATAGATTAACTAATTATAGGCTAAGTTACCAATCAAGCGTGTTATTACTATTGCTCTTACAAAATCTATTTAGCACTCTTTTAAAACTACAAATAAAATACTTAGCTCTAAATTTAGTGTTGAAAATAGCACCGTAGTATTACTAACATTTGCCAACGATGATTCTCCCTCCCTTAATTGTACTACTTAGTTTTCAAAGGCGCTTTAGAGAGTTGACTTGCAAAAAAAGCGAGCGCGAAGAGATTTCTCTGAGTGAAACAAGCGAGAGCTAGGCTCTCTGGGATTTGGGTGGTGAACTTAAACCAGCAAGTAGAAGAGTCTTCCAGCCAGACATAATTACAACGATTAGCTAATTGAAGGATTGTCCGGTAATCAATAAAATTAAGCATTCACCTGTTGTACTCCAATTCAGCAGATACACCTTAAGTCCCGCTAACACGCAATTATTCATTGCACGCACAGAAAGAACAGATAGCTTCAAACTTTATCAGCGAATAGCGCAGCAAAATATAGGTAGCAAACAATAAAACGGTAAATAAGATAATAATAAGAGTCCAAATTGATCGTTTGTCAAGACTCTTAATAGTGAAGGACATTTATGAGACTTTAGCAAAGTGCCACTTTATAAGACTAAATTAAAGAAGAGATTTTAATTATTACACAAAAATATCGTTAATATCGTTCTTAAAGATGTACAACAAATTTGCAAAAATAATCAAATGGAAAATCTACTTTCTCTTGTTACTTTTTTTCAACTTTAATCGTTTAATAGTTGCAAGTCTTATCCGTGCACTACAACATTTGGCCTTAAGTTTAGAAATTTACCTTCGAAAGTGTGTAATATAAATCTTATAATGTAATTCTAATATTTACTTCACATCTCAGGAATTAGAAACGCCAGGGGAACAAAGTGAGTACTTGACCGGAAAAAACTGGTCAAAAAATATTTTTGCGATAATTTTTACCCAATCAAGTTTGGATATTTTCTCCTTAACATTTTAGAGTTCGGGGAAAACAATTGAAGGGGTACGGCAAAGAACGACCAGAGACCGTTTTTCTCAATTCTCCGGAAAAGCTGATTTAAAGTTTCAAGTCTCGGGGCTTGTATCAGGGTTGAGGTAAATGGTTGCTCAAAATCTAACGTACAATGATATTTATTTGCCAGAAGACTCCGTGTGGTTAAACTATCTGCTATAACCCTACAAAAGGCGGGAAAACCTAAATTTCGAAAAAATTGTAAAATTTGTTTTTATATGTGTTTGTCTGTCGTATATATGTGGGTTAAAAAAAAAAGGGGGAAAAAAGTTAAATAATTCAGGAACCAATGGAACAATTTGAAATTTGGAACACAGATAACAAGCAAAAACCACATTCAATGATATTGAAATCACTCAAATCTAAGAATTTCTTTATTCGATTTTTGAAATTTTAAGGATGCAAAAAAAGAAAATCAAATTTCTATACTAATGAAATTTAATCATAATGTGAACTTTAAAAAAATTCAAATGCAATACATTAATCTTAAGTTTGCGCCACACTCCTTTTTATTATTTTAAATTTATTGAAGTTGGCGGAAAATGTCTTTGATGAAGGATAACCTATAAACTATATAAAGTGGTTATAAACCGATATGCTATTAAAACACCAAAAATAAATAATTTTCATATTAAATTATTGCATCTCAATCGTAGTAAATACCTAGAACATCAAACTTCTAAATGAAATTTAAAAATTATTCACAGTTCGCACTCAATTGAAAAAGTAAAATTAATGAGTTTCTCATTATTTCTTAAACTTAAAATATATAAAATCTGCTTTTTAAAAAACATATCCGAAGGTCCGTTAAAAAAAAAACAATTATGAAATATCACACACCTTTCAAGTAAAAAAAAAGCCAAGTGAATTTGAAAAAAAATCAATATTTTTTAACACGACTTTTGAATGTCCCTTAAAGGCTTAATATGTCAAAGCATCTTTTAAACAGATAAAAAGTGGTTAACAAAAACTTCATAAGTACTTTAGAACCTTATACGAAAATAAGCAATTCATAAAAACTCCTAAGGGCCGACTTACGGACCTTGAAATACTTGACATTTTTCGGACAGACACAAGTGATTTTACAGGTTGTTTTTTTCTCTCGTTTGTAATTTAAAAAAATAAATAAAAATCATGATCAAAAGCGGACCTTCCCCAAAAAATGACACCATGCTACATCTTCCCCGGGCAAAAGTGTCACGGGGAGAAATACGCTCTCGGAGAAAAAAAGGCAGACTGAGCAGAAAAATAACAAAACAAAAAAAAGACCACACCAGTTAGGTACCGTATTCCGCCCTTTAAAAAATGCGAAAGATTTCTGAAAAGGGGGGATAACGGATTGAAGTCCGTAAACGGAAGCAGAGCAGCAGATGCAGGTTCCGCTTTGTGAACGCACGTAATAGTATCCCAGGGATGCCTTTCCACCTGTTTGTCGCACCAGACTGGTGATGGTGTCCGGAGATACTGCTGGAGGGGACTTGTTTCAGATGTGTGCAGGGTGCGTACGAGCTTTTTGCGTACATTCGAAATAATCGTGTCCAAATATATTGCTTAAGGACTTTTTCATGTGAACTAGATGTGTACGTGCTATTTGCGTACATTATTAAATGAACACCCTTCCTCTTATGGGTAACAATAGATGTTCCAGGAGCATATATTTATTTGACAACTCAATTTGAACAGCTTAAAAAAGAATATGCATTCATCGTGAGTGAGATAGGCTTACACACCAAATAGAGTGCTTCGTTTGTTTTCAGAAAGATCGCATGGAAGAATTGTACTTAGTGGCACAGTACATAGTTAGCATTAATAAAGCTTATTCTATTTGATTATCTTAAAACGGGGAGCACCATGAAACGAAGTCGCGTGGTCGAATTGCGATTACTGTATTTGGCGTGAAACTATACAAAACGCTAAAACTACTGCTGGCGTAGAATCCTCTTATTGGCGATGAAACTTAGAAGCGATATTAAATTATTTCAATCAAATCATTACAATTCTGAGGTTCAAATTACTAATCTCCAGGTCATTGCACCATCAATGGTAGTGCTCTGTTTAGTTTCTTAACAATTCAGTTCTTTACACATTAGTTCTTTCACAATTCAACCATGTGACTTTGGTCAATGCTGATCTCATAAAAAAAAGTTGGGTTTTTTATGCTCGGTTCATTTTTCTTTCATGGCCCCATATAATTTATTTTTTTTAACTAAATGAACGCATTTCTCTAGTTGTCTACGAGTAGTCTTAAGATACCAATACCTTAAAGGAGAAAAAAAGTGGACTTAGTATATTCTCAGCTTCGAGATAGTAGGATCGCTTAAGGTCGAATTTCACGTTATTGTTGACACACCGGATAAAAGAACCAATTTTTTACCAGGTTCTAGTTAGGCACTTTAACTTAGTTTTCAATTTTTGATAGGAACCAACTCCTCCGTCGGACATCTTGGAATTTATGAATTTGAAATATTTATTATCAGTTTCTGCCATTTTGAAATATCAGTTTATTATCAATATCTTGACTGCTAAATCACTAAGGATCACGAACTGGAACTGTATTCATTTAAACGCTTTGAAACTAATTTGAGACTTTGGAATCCACTCCTACGAAGTCCGTTCTTTAATTTTTGCATGGCAGTAGGAGCTTTTTTTTTTTTTTTTTTTTTTTGGAAGCTTGCTAGAGACAAATATATAAAACGATGTAAGGCCAAAAATGGATGCCTAGAAGATTGAAAAT